>VYXC01005992.1:70283-110191 GCA_013397175.1 Platysteira castanea
CATCTTTTTATATATATATATATATAAATAATTAACACCTTTTCATGAATACATTAATTCCCAACTTAAGTTTGTGAGCTCTTATCTTGGCCAGTGCACTCCTTACAGTGCTCATGTGCTCCAAAGAAACCTACCTTAGCATTTTGGCCTGAAGTTGGTATAGAAGCCATATAAAGTATCAACACCTATAATCTAAATGGGAATCAGTAATTATATCTAAATAGAACTCATTCTTTGGAAAAATATTTAAAAGTGTTAAAGGTATCTACTGTTTAGAGTGCTGAGTTAGTATGGCAAGGCAAGAAGAGAAACAAGTTCTCAGTTCATGAACTCTCACATTTGCCAAGAGCATAACATTCAGGGCTGTTAAACACCTTTAAACTTCTAACTCTAACAAGAAGCCCTCCTAGACATTCTAGAGCAGTAGTCATACTATTTCAGTATTGTGGATGCTTTCAGAAAGCAAGCCTCTCTAATCTATAATCCGGTTTTTTACACTAGTCCTAAATCCACACCACAATGGGCCAATAAATTAGGCAAGTTACATGCATCATTAGTCCAAGATCAGAATAATCAGCCCATAGAGATCACCACAAGCACAGAAAAATCCTCACTTCCACATTTTACTAGACTGAATTCAGCACACCTTACTGATGAGTTATGCTCTTAGCTCATTATATAATGGGACTGTGATCCAGGTTTCTTCCAAGGCAATAAGGGAAGAAATACATTGATTAAAGAGACTATCTAAGAACTGTATGGGTAAGTCTATTTACACAGAATCATTAAGGTTGGAAAAAACTGCAAGACCCAATCTTTAAATATGTTATCTGTTGCCATTAAACTTCTAGAGAATCATAGATTAAACAGATCTTCGAGTATTGCATGCAGTATTATAAACATGCAGCAGTATAAACTCCAATTTACACTTAAAATTGCAAAAGCTCTGCAATGTGCTCTGTTGAAAAACTTGGTTGCCATAGTAATTTTACAGCACAGAAAATAAGGCAGCTTTGGATTTGCTTTTCCCAAGCAAAATCATTCCAAGACAGACTTTTTTGTTTCTAGATCACGTGGTTTTAAACTGCCTGTGAGGATTTTTTAGTTAGAATTGAAAATTAGATTTATAACTCACATGGTTGAAGTAAAAGATTGTGTTTGCTACTATACTAAAGAAGCCAGATGAGCAGTGACTGAGGTCACTGGGTCTGTTCAGCCCAGAGAAGAGGAGCCTGAGGAGAGACCTCACTGCAGTTACAACTTCCTCGTGATGGGAAGAGGAGGGGCAGGCACTGATCTCTTCTCTGTGGTGACAGTGACAGGACTCCAGGGAATGGCCTGAAGCTGTGTCAGGGGAGGTTTAGGTTGGATATTAGAAAAAGGTTCTTCGCCCAGAGGGTGGCTGGGCACTGGAACAAGCTCCCCAGGGAGGTGGTCACAGCCCCAAGTGTGACAGAGTTCAAGAAGTGTTCTCAGGACAATTCTCTCAGGTACATGGTGTGATTCTTTGGGTGTCCTGCACAGGGCCAGGAGTTGGACTCAAGGATCCTGACATGTCCTTTCCAACTCAGCATATTCTACGGTTCTATATAACTTCAACAGATTTGCCCTAGCAAAAAGACAGGAAATTGATCATCTGGTTTTTGAATTCTAATTTTCAGAACTTATGAAAAAGGAAATGCAGCACCTTTCATCAGCCCATACAACTTAGTTACCTGAGGGCAAGCCTCCACTTGCCTGCTGTCCTACCCAATAAAAGGGCTGTTGACTCCCTAAAAAGCTAATCTTCAAAAGCAAAGGTCTTGCAGCAGCAAACAGCCAGTCAACAGAGTGACAAAGATATTTCCCCCTTCCCCCTAACTCCCCTGTGATCCTGTGGCATAACACGCTGTCTCAGCTTTCAGTGACTGCTCTTTAATCTAGGTCAGAGGTTCGACTTTTGTTTCAAAACATTTTTCTGGCTTGTATCAGAAGCTTGAAGCACTACCACTGGACGAATGCTTCACTACAGGGCCACTACACCAGTGTTTCCTGCCACAGTCCAAGGAATCTTCAGCAAGAAGTCCTTTCATAAGGTTTGTCTGTTGTAAAGTTGTTCTTTAGAGACAACTCTTACCTCAAGCTATTCCTTCTGCTGATTTGCACCATATCAATACAAAGACACCTTAAGTATGAGAAAGTTACACCTCATAGCAGCTTTCAAGTAACAATAGTAATGGTTCCTTTATTATGTTTTGACTTGTTGGTTTTTTTTTTCTTCTAAAACAACTGGAAAGGTTTCAAGCTGAGTATCCAAGATCAGTATTCCCTCAGATTCTTTTAAGAGACTACAGGAGGCTCAAGAATATTATATGATCAGAAGTCTCTCATCAAACAAAACTTGCTTTTCCAGATGGTATCATATACTAGTGCATTACATAACATCAAAATTACTAAGTTGCTTTGTAATTTAGTTGCTTAGTAAAACAACAACTTGTTATATACTCCCTCACTTTTTCTGCTGAAAAGTCATAAGCTACTTCAAGATACTTACGATCAGACTTTCTTCCCAAATATATTATTCTTACAACTCATGAAAAATGTTTTAAAGTAAGTTTTCTTCAAGACTGGAAGATGATATCTGTTGTGTTCCCAAGTGGAAGTTAAGGAATACAAAACAGTAGTGAAACTCAAGTCAGCCACTTGTTTGGAGCAGTTCACCACAATAAGTTTCAATGCTGACAGATTTTCAACTTATGTTCTAGCACATTGCTTCCAGAAAAATTATGCTAATTAGGAGAGTGTTTCTGTAGATTTAACTCCACAGTATTTGTCAAGTACAGCTATGGATCTCTCACAGTACTTTAAATGGCTTCTCCTAGAACCAGACCACAAAAACATGAAGTCAGATTTGACTTGCAATTAATTCCTAGGAGCCCAAATTTTTGTGTCAATGACTCAATGTCAATTGTTGCAGCGGCTGAACCAGCAGCTGTGGTGGCCGAGGGGCCAAAGAGCCCAGGTACAGAGGGGGCTCACTGGTGGGCAAACTCCAAAGTTTAAGACCCACCCTTAACTCAGTGAGAAAGGCTTCTCCAATCCGACCTTGTGATCCTATGCAGATTCAGTCCGGCTGGCTGGCCAGCAGCCAGACGCCCCTTGTATCCATTAAAGGATGTAATCCAGGCCCCACTCCACCCCCTCCTTCTCCTCATTGGTTGTTGTTGTGTTACCCCGCCTCCCCTCTGTACCCCTTTATAAGTGTGTCCCCAGCAGCAGCTCACCCCCTTCTTGTCATGGACAGCTTCATCATGGTTTGGTAATAAATCCTTTGAAACTTCATATGGGGGCCACCTCTTAGCTCTTTGCCTCTAGTGACTTATCAAACATTTGCAGTCAACAGACAAAACTCCATGTAAAAATCATCCAAGTAATACCACTTACCCCTTTGGATAAATTCTTACTCAAAAACTTTAACCTAGGAATAACCATACTATTGCTGACTTAAAAAGGAAATGAAAAATCTAAAGTTTAGCAAAGACTTCAAAGTATATACGAAGAGGTACCATAAAATTCAGCAGACGGTCCTTGCCACACTGTAGTTGGGAGTCCCCTAACACATGCAGGTCAAGATCTCAGTCTATCTCACAAGAAGATTAGAATCTATCAATAATAACCTTTCACCATTCACAAAAATTTATCAAAGGACACTGAACATCAAGGTGACTCCAACAGGTAGTATTTACTCACTAGAGGAAGAACTACAGAACCACCAGGTTACTGTCAATTGTTTCAACCTCATTCTTGGTGATACAAAGCAAACTGTGTCAGATAGTTTCCAATTACAAAACTTTTTGAAGAGTTTTCGTTCGAAACAAACTGGCATGTTTTTTAGAGTGTTTGAGCAATGATCAGTGGTTGGCAATCAGTAAAGAACTGTGAGGCATGTTCTACTGCAGTTGGGTTTAGAAGTTGTAACACACTAAGCCACTGTGTCTTCAAAGCAATTACTAGATTGGTTTCCTAAGAAAAGCTTTTAGGCTACTGAAATCCCACTTCAAAATAGAGTTATTTCAAGCTTCACTCTGAGAGATACCTCATTCACCATTTTACCAACATAAACTCATTCTACTTTTCTATCAGTCTAGCCAAGAAACTAGGTGGTTTTGAGAAACAGAACATTTTTTGTGGGAGCTAACAACTATGGAAAAAACCAAAAAGCTTTTCTATATTTAGTTCTGGCTTTATCAGTAAAAAGCAATATAAGTAGCAAAGTAATGATTAATACTCTTAAACATCAGTTAAATCACAGTCTCCACATTCTTGCTACAATTACAAGTGACTTGGGCTGAAGGACAATGACCTAAGTGCACCAATTATTATTATCATAAGTTGTCAATACAACTGCAGGAGTCAAGTAAGATCTAGATAGTCATCTCTTCATTTTCAGGAGACACAAGAAAATACTGGTATTCATGTTCTTAAGTACAAAAGAATATTCACTTCTCCTCATCCTGTTTTTTTTTTTTTTTTAAAAAGCCAAGATCAAATAGTTTCCTCAGAAGACACAAAAAAAAGAGTAGTATTACAACGGAAGAGTTGTTTAACTTCCTTCGTCTCAGCTGTTATGTCACTGTGCTGGGCAACAGCAGCAGGGGACTAGATGGTGTAGGAGAGGCATTGTGTTTTTATATACAATTGATGGAGACTTCTGAAAAATAAGTTACCATTACTGTTTACTTCAACATAGCTCTAGTTATAAAACTAGTTATGAAAAAGTGTACCTACTCAAATTAAGATGACAAGAGAAAAATGCTTTTAAAACCATCTTTAAATCTCTACCACCATCTGGAGGATATGCTATGGAATAAGGCATTTGTCCTACAGTATTTCAAGTAGACATGTCCAGACAGGCAAAAAACAAAAGCAGTCTCCCAAATTTAAATCTAAATGTTTTTCAAAAAATTAGTTCAAGATTTACCAAAACATTCAGCTAGCCCAAAACACCTTACAGAAATTCGTCAATCAGTCTTGCAAATCTATAGCTAATGGTCCACAGAAGAGCTTGAAGAGTATTCCACCTTACGAGCTGTGAAATATTTGGTCTATTAAACAAGATCTTGGCAAACTACAAAGTATAGAAAGGGAATACAAATCAATTCCACTATTATACAGTGAAGAATCTCTGTGTTAAAAGGTCCTTTTTGAAAACAGAGAAGTTTTCTTACTGCTTTTGACTTTATTCATTCTTACACTGAGTGAAGCCTATTCTAGTTTGTCATTATCACTGGCAGGCAGTAATTAATCTTTAATTTAACAAAACAAGTCCACTATTTAAAAGCACTTCCAAATCTAAAAAATATATTCAAAAGAGCCATAATATTCCAAGAGAAAAAACTTCAAGTCTTAGGAAATGTGACCAAAAGCAGGCAACCACCTCTGAGTTTGCATCATTAACTGAGACAAGCATTTCACTCAAACTGTGCTAAGCACTCTTCTATATCTATCCCTTCCATATACCCATCAGTAGTAAAACTTCTCATAAGTGTCATAAAGACAACTTAAAAACTGATCTAAGACTATGCAGAAGTTTGGTGAACAGTTATTTTATTTCAGTCACTTTTTCTTAATTTCAGTTCTATTTAGGATTACCACTCTTGAATCAACTCCTTTATGCTCCTTCACAGTAAGTGTTACTTGGAACAGGGTAGTTGCTGAATCTGAACACTTAAAAGTGTTACACTCATGGTTGCATGAACTTTATACATGGTAGACAAGTTTCGCACTGCTGCATATGTTAAGTGCCATAAAAGTTACAGCAAAACCATGTGTTTCCCCTAAGGGACCACTAAATACACACATAGAAAGCATGTTAACCATAGATTATATAACAGAAACGATTAGCCTTTCCATGAACCGACCTTCAGTATATTTGCATTTTTAGGGGACTCTTGAAGATGAAAAATATTCTCTGAAGGGCACCAAGTAAAAGACTCATGTTTAATCAAAGTGATAATCCAGTACAACCTCTAAAAACTTCATGCCTTCACTTAGAAGTCCTATTACTTGAAAAAAAGTTAAAATACTTACTGTAATATCCATAAAGTACAGTATCTTCAATTTGCCTTGAAACATTAGCATCAGCCCAGACCTAGCAATAAAAGATAGAAGTATTTATTATCAAACGTAATAAAAGACGACTACATGAGAATCAACTATTAAAGAACAAAAATAGAGGGAGAGAGAAAAACACTACTTCCAAAGAATTACAAGCTGCAGTGCTAGCAACAGTGAAAATCACTGGGCAAACAGGAATAGCATAGGACAGTTTCAGAAAAGGAAAGTTTTAGACTCAAAAGAACATTAAGTAGTTTTGGCAGCTCCTACATATGTTCTGCTAATTCACACAGTATCTTTGTAAGAGTCTCTGAAGATAATCATAGAAAGGTCCGGGTTGAAACGGACTTTCAAAGATCACCTAGTCCATCCCTCTTGCCATGGGCAGGAACACCTTCCATGAGGCCAGGTTGCTCAAAGCCCCATTCAACCTGATCTTGGAATGCTTCCAGTGACAGGCATCCACAACTCCTCTGGGAAACCTGTTCCAGAGAATCATCAACCTCACCATAAATTTCTTCTTTATACCTAAAGCTACACTCTTTCAGTTTAAAGCTGTTACATTTTCTTCTGTGTCTACGTGCCCTGGTCAAAATTGTTTCTACATCTTTCTTATAAGCTCTCTCTACACTGAAAGGCTGCAACAACATCTCCCCAGAACCTTCTCTTCTCCAGGCTGAATAACCCCAATTCTTACAGACTGTTTTCACAGGAGAGGTGTTCCAGATCTCTGACCATTTTTATGGCCTTGTTTTAACAGTTTTCTTGTGCCATGGGCCACAGAGTTGGACAATGTACACAATATTCCCATCACAGAATTAATTTGATTAAAATTTGCATATACAGATGCAACAATACTTAGATGTAAGAATAAGAAAACTTTTTATTAAGCTCAGTTATATATAAATCATTAACTTTTATTTTTATTAATTATTGCCCCAGTTTAAGCAACCATCTTCTTTTTCAAAAGTATGAGACTTGACTTTTTTGTTTGACCAAGACTTGAATTACATGAATATGCAACTTAGCAATATCTAATTTTGTGACTCCAAATCCAAGAGCACTGATACAGCTTAGTGAGCTGCTATATTACACTAAACAAACTAAAACTGCACATGTGTGCATTTCACCATTACTTACATCTGCCTCAGCATACACTTGGCATTACTCTGCACAAGAAGAATATGTAATGTAAGCCAATCTACTGGTATATCATAATTATTACATCAGCTTTCAGTCAGCTGCCGAAGCCCCACATTTAAACAAACTAAAAAGCAAAACACTTTATTCTAACTGGCAAATTATTCATATGCACACACCATCAGCAACTCAAATGCAGTAACCAGTTCATCTGAGCTGTTTCAAAGGCTAGTGACAGCAGCCCTGTCTTGTCAAAAGCAAGAAGCACTGCTCCCTTATAAGCATGAGAGTTCTGACAGCCTCAGCATCTCTGATGATGTACCAAGCTGCTAGGTATAGGAATTTACTCAACTAGCACATCCAGGACTCAGCTGAGAACTCGTCTGGACAGCCTCTAGATACAATTGTTTTCTTTTCCATCCATTACAATCCAAGCTTACAGAATATACAGCAAATAGCTTAGAAACACAAGAGACTAGGGAAGTGAAAATTCATACTGCTTTCCACAAACAGTTTAAGGTGTCAAAATGGGACCACAAATTCTCTTAGGACCTGCAAAATTCAGGCACTCTGCACTGTTCTGCTGTACTTCATTCTGTTCCATGCAGTTCAGCAATCATATATCACCTTTAAAATACCTGTACGAGTGCATTTTACTGAGAGATAAGGGAAGCCACAAATTGCAAGGATATGTGCAATGAGATTGATGACCTATATTCAACTATTATGCTTAAGTATTTCTTAATATAAGTCACATTAAAAACAAGTGTAAAAAGTATATATGCTGGTAAAATGTTGCTATGTAAAAGTAAAGAAATAAAAAAGCAGCTTAAGACACTAAGTTTACCTAAATGCTAAATCCAAAGCAAAGCTCCCTTAGAAGATTAATTTTATAATTCTGTTCATATAAAATTAGTTATGAAGAACACTTGCTCCCCCAGAGTCTTTCTCCCAGCATCTTTGTCCAGTTAGTGACTCACATTAACAGAGCAGTACTATTCAAACTGTACAGGTCACTTCCTTAAATAAAACCACTGCAGTTAATCTGACTTTCCACCCTTTTTAATGAGGGAACAGCCATGAATTTCATTCTTATGTCCCCGTTAAATTTGACATGTCTACTGCCACTGCCGGACCCTGCAAGAGTCCCTTTCATGAGGACCCAGTGAAGCTAGCTCCCATTCTCTGCAAATGCACCTTAATAGAGTTTAAAGTTACACAACATTACAGGTTTCAGTATTTGTGACGTTTCACCAAATGTAGATGAAGCACTCATTCTTCTGATTAGCCTCTCCCAAAGCTTATGCAACAAAAGGAAGATGCAGTATGAAAGACTGGAGACCAAGTCACAGCATGGTTAGCTACGAAGAAATTTCATATCCAGACCTCACATCTTCCAGCCTGTTACCTCCAAAATGGGACAGTTTCAGGATTTTGACTGCCAGATGGAGAGTAGCATCCAGAAACATGCACACATCAGCCCCACGTGCCTACCATCAATGTTTCGGCCAAGTACTATTACTCCATAAGTAGTAATTCTTACTCAGGAAGGAGGCATCGTCACAGTCAACAATGACTTCTCAGTTAACACCTTTATAAAATAAGAACTCTGGGCATTTCTAGTGGTTTTGTATTCTGAGCATCTACATGCTCATGTATGTTCCCTCTCACCCTCATAAGATGCTAAAAACCTTAATAGAACAGTCTGCAAAAAGTATCTCCCATTAAGCAGATGCTACTCCTTGAATCATTACGATAACTGGCTTTTAACAGCTCACATAGGCAACCAAGGCTTGCGACACATTCGGTGTTAACCAGACTGAAAGAAATGCCACTGGCTTTTAAGTTCATAGTAGCAAGAATCCATCCATTTCAAAAAGAAAAGGTTCCATCACTTTCTCTGACTTCTGCTAAAACAACAGTAAAGACAGTACAATGATGTGAGCATCCTTGTTTCAAGCAGTCTTCCTGCTGCAAGACAGCATCAGCTACGCTTTTAAATATTTATGACACTTATAGGTCAGTCCTAGAGGCCTTGGGTTCCAGAAGCAATATTACATTTTAAAGCTATGGTGAGGTTTTCTGTTCCTATGTGCTTGTTTTAAGTCCAACAAGTTTTCGGATCAAGCAGATCAGATGCAACTGGATGTATTTGAAGTCCTTTGAAACAAGCTAAAGCACTGACAATGCTAACAGCCAAAACCTTTGAGATAAAAGTGGTGCTGGTGAACACTATCAGGACTTCACTTACAAGGTAATATTAAAGTTTTTATTAGTATTAAAACCATAAGCCTCCTTTCCTACTTAATAGTACTATGAATCAAAGTAATCACACCCTCCAGAAAAGGTGTTGCAGTGAATTCTACTATGTAACTACTGTGCAAAACTTGCCAATACCACACCAGCTCGATTCACTCAGTATAAAAGCTTTAAGATAATATTTGATAAGTCTCAAAATATGGTGAGATACACTACGTTGTACCAAATACTACAAGCCACTTGTTTACCAAAAAGAATAACTTGTAGTAATTGAAATATGTACAAACAGTATCTTAACAATCCGGTTGAAATGGACAAAACCTCAAGTTAACACAGGCTGACCAGGGCACAGCGTACAGCCCTTGTTAAGGAAGGCACTTCAGAACACATGATGGAAAAGGGTTTACACAACACTTTAAAGCCAATTCCTCCAGGAAGGAGCATAATTTTCACAGCCTTCAGAGAGAGATACTCTGCTTGGGTATTACAATTCAGCCAATCCTTGTAGCCAGGACACATACCACCTTCCCTGGTCACCGAACACACTCACAATTGACAATGAGAACTTTGAACCACCAAAGTATTCAACTTCACCTCTGCTGTTAGTATAACATGATTCTCCCTAAGCTCGCTACAAGCTTATTCATCTTGTAAACCCTCAGGCACATCTACAAGTTGACAGTAGGGTGAGATACATTAAGAACTAACTGAAAGTCCACATATAGTACCTCTTTCAAGTTGAGCACCCTTGTTTCTCATCACTCTTAACACTAACACCAGGAGTTACAGCTGGGAGGTAAAGAGTACATACAGAAAAAAAATTTTACTTAGAATCTGGATAACTGCCACTACTCTTTTGGCATCCGCTCTGAAATCATCCAGTTGGAAGGTTTTTTGATGAGCTACTAATTTATCTACAGAGAATATTATCCACATCTGCTACCTGGATCTGCCTCAAAAAGTCACTGAGAAGATTAAACACTTAACGCACTCTGCCCATCCACAGCAATGAAGGTTTCTTGGCAGGGTCATAGTCCTTGAGACCCCAGCATCAGCACCCTTGAGACCCCAGGGTCTTGGTGCTCTTAGCGTTGGGTTTGAAGGAATGATCCAGAGAAAGGCCACTAATCTCCAGGAAATATTGCAACCACAATTCAGTCTATCCTACTTGTGAAGCAGTAGCAGGAAAGAAGCACATATTACCAAGGACAGTTTAAAAGCTTTAACAATTCATGAAGACCACAGAATCACAGAAAATGCTGAGTTGGAAGGGACCCATCAGGATCACTGAGTCCCACTCCCGGCCCTGTAAAGGACACCATATGCCTCCTTTTAAGATGTTGTCAGCCTCCTACCTCAACATTACTCCTAAACTGAAATTACCAGATCAATAAAGCTGTGTTTACCTACAGGTTTGTAGGTTCTGACTGATTTCAGATTCACTCAAGTTTGAAGGCCACGTTAAAATTTCTATACCATAATTTCAACACCTGTGTTTGGATCACATGCATTACTGTCAATAGATCTTGTTACTTCTGTGAAGCTAGAAACTCAATTCAGCTGAGACTTAAAAGACACAGAAGAATGCTTCTGCAAGGCAGTATGCTGCAATTTTTTTTCAACAAGCCATGAGAAGTATCTACAAACATTAGGAACTAAGCAGGACAAAAAAGCCTCAGAAGCATAGGCAAAAAGGAACTTTACAGAAAGTCTTTACCACAAGTATGAAAGCTTGCTCTCGGTACAGTTTTTAAATAGGATGTACCCACCTCACTGTATCACAGCATGTGTCCATTAACAAGGAACTCTAGGCCATGAAAAACAGTACTATAAGTGAATTTTCTTCTAGTAATTGTATGTCCTTAATTAAAAAATTGTAGTGACTGCATGACCACCTCTCATGTCCTGTTCTCACAGGTTTGTTTCTAATCAGGGAAAGCATACATTAGCAAAAATGTGCCCTTTGCAACAGGAAATTCTGCTTAGTCCCCACTAGATGTTCATTTTTCAGCTGGATCTAGTTCCATCATGGTTACTTCTCTAGATAGTCAGGCTCAACGTATTTCTTAATATTATTTTCACTGAAATATTTTTAATATTATTTTCACTAGAAGCCTGACATATGAAAGGTCTCTTCCATCGTCTATATCCACTTTAATTCCAAACAAGCAAGGTCTGAAAACACAAACTTTTCAGAATAACACTGAATAACGGCTTAATTTGTTCTATAGTACTCCTGAGCAATAAAAATTACAAAAATCACATCACAGTTCAGTTCTAAAGGCTTCTCATAACTTGCATTTATAGAAGCACCAGCCAAAAAGCACTGTATTATCTGCAAGCTAGTTTTGAAGCATTACACAGCTGGCAAGACTTATGTCTTCCTTTGGAAGCAGGGCTGGAAGGCAATACAGTCTAGTGTGCAGGCATTTACCATTCTCCCACTATCATTTGTTTCAGGATCATAACTTTTACTAGAGATCCAGTTCGGCTCCAAACCAAAGTATGTTGTTATTCAAGTTAGCTACATGCTCCAGTTTGACCTCTTGTTACTCACAGTGTCCTCACAAAGACACTACATCAATACCTTTAAGAACTCCTCTTGAAAATTAAAATAATATTTGAAGCATTGGGAAGATCTCTTACAGAAATGCTTAGAGCAGATGACAGCTAGTATTCATCTCATTAGGAATTCATTTTGCACAGCAACCCCCTACAGTTTATAAATACAGTATTTCAGTTAAGGTTTTATCAGTCAACGAGAGATACTACTGTATTTCCCTCCCCCAAGGGTTTCTGCAGCTTTCCCTCTTTCAAAAGTGCGGTTTTTAATCCAGGCTTTACATTATAGGTAGATTAGCACAGTAAATCTTTAAACATCTCTAAATGTTTCAGTACCAAATATTTTGCTGATAAAAAAGACAATAAAATAATCCTAAATTACAAATGAGCAATACAATCTATTTTTTAATAAAAGTGCTATGAATTTTATTCTACAATGCCCCATTTAGTTACAATATACTAAAAAGCAACAGTTAAGCCAGTTGTTTATACCTTCAGGACAGTACATTCACTCTTACGCGTAAGAAAAGGAACAAGCACTTGGAAAGGAATAGCATATCTGAGAAAGAACAGAAGTGAAAACTGAAATCCAGTTCAAATACCAGACGTGAGTGTTTTATGCACAGTACTAGTACCCAGCTTTGAGAAAACTCAAGTCACTAAAACAGGTATTAGCACTGGTTTCAAGCACTTTGACAACCCAAGAGCATCCTTTCACAACACAAGTGCTTATTTTGAAGAAGCAATTAACATTTTTGAAAGTCCATACCTTAAATGTACCATTTTCGTTTTTCATGTATGAAACCAAAAATATGTCCACTGGCAGGAGTGCTGATGTGATAAGAGCAACGGCCAACGCAAAAATTGCTGTTATGGTAGAAATCACTTCACTTTCCCGCCGACTCTGATACTTGCGCACATAGACCCAGCAGAAAATTAGAATGGCCTGAAACAGGGAAAAATACCTATTAACTGTAGAGTAACAACATCAGCAAGTAGGTACTGATGTTAGACCCTGTACGGATGACTAGCATCAACACACCTTTTACCTGAACACTCAGCACCAGCGTTATACTGACCACACAAAAGTCATTCTCTAAGAACAGCTTGAGCAACAACACCAGCGCTCACACACGGAACATGCGAAAACACAAACAAGCAACGCGGCTCGTCGGGCAGGAGGGCAAGGCAGCCCCCCGCTGCCAGCTCCGGGCTCTGCTCTGCGGCGCCACCGCCGAGGCTCCCGCGGGAGCCGCAGGGAAGCGCTCGCGGCCGGGGCAGGCTCAGGGGCACGGGCGAGGAGACCGGGCGAGGAGACCGGGCGAGGTGCCCAGCACTGGAACAGCGAGTGGCCGAGGAAGGAGTAGCAGCCGGCCCAGGGAAGGGGAGGGGAAGGGATGTGTGAGGGAGCCGCCGCAAGGCGGGAGAGCCGCCTCTCACCAGCAGTGCCAGGCCGAAGAGGCACCATCCCGTCAGCAGGTCAGACGCTGCTGCCGCCATCTTCACTTCCGTCAGCGGGAGCGCGGCCGCCCCGCCGAGGCGGTGCTTAAAGCGGGGCGGGAGCGCGTCACCGCGGCAACCGCGCCAGCGCCGGGTGACGTCACGCGGCCGCTCCGCTCCCGGCCCGCGGGCGCTGCCCCCGCCTCGCTGGTGATGGGAGACGGGCACTTCTCCGGGGGCAAAGGTGACGAGAGCCGGCAGTCCCCCGGCCCCGTCCCGTGACAGAGCGCAGCCGCCTGGGGGCAGGAAAGGGGAATCGCGGTGATGAAGAGCTGTCCTCAGCTCTGGCTCCCGAGAAGGGGTTTGCCTTGTCCTTCCCTCCCGGGGCCGGGAGGCAGAGACAGGGCAGCGCTTGGTCTGCGGGGACTCTTGCCTAAGGGACAGCGGGAGGGGAGAAAGGGGGTTTGAGGAAAGGTAAAAGGTGTGCTAAGACATATCAGGCACTTTCAATAATTTTGTTTTTGTTTCTTGCTGTAAAAGTGCCTAAACCCTGCGTGCCCTGCAGCCGCGGGCGGTGCCGGCGGGTCGGGGCCGCTCCCGCCGGGATGTGCGGGGAGGGTGTGCGGGAGCTCCGCACCGCCGTGCCTCTGCCCTGGGCTCGACTTAACCGCGATGTTGCGAAACCTCGGGCAGGATCGCGATGTGGTGGGAAGCTTCGCTCCGGGACGCCGTGCCAGGTGTGAGGGCAGCCGTGGGCCGGGAGGGGTGTGGGGTTAGGAGGTGCTCTGGGGAGCTCGTGCTCCTGAGAGTGTGGATTTGGTGGCACGGGGAGTGGGAGACCCTCATCTGCAAGGTGCTGCCGCGTCTTAGTCTCTACTTTGCTATAAGTGCTGCATGCATACAATCATGCAATTATCAAGGTTGGAAGAGACCTTTTAAAATCGTCCATTCTGACCGCCCATCCGGCACTACCACTGTGACCCCTAAACCACTAAACCGCATCACCCAGCACCAGCTCCGGTCACCTCTTGTGCATCTCCAGGGATGGTGACTCCACCACCTCCCTGGGCAACTATTCCAATGCCTGACGACCCTAACAGTGAAAATTTTCCCAATATTTAATCTGAATCTCCCCTGTCTCAGCTTAAGGCCATAAGGTTGGGTGCAAAGGGGTCTCCCTGCAGGAATGCCCGGGCATAGCCTAGGGCCCTGTCCGGAGCATGGGCTGCCGTGCCGGGTGTCTGCTGGGTGCACAGGCAGCTCAGGGGTGAAAATGTTAATGAGCCTTGCTCAGCTTTGGTGCACGGGGCTCAGAGACCTGTCAGCAGGCAGATGTGTTGTAATGTGTTTGAACCGTGATAGTGTGCCCCAGCCAAGCCATCTTTAGTGCTGTATAGATTTAAGATTCTCATGTGTGTTTTGTAGGCAACACAAAATCCCAATGGATTTTGGATTTTGACACTGAAAAATGCTTATACCATATTTGCTATCTTGTCTACAAAAAGCCCTATAGAAAAGAATAAACATTGTGGGAGCACAGGGAAGGGCTGTAGGCAATCTTGACCCTGGTGAATTACAGCTGTGTTGAACCAGGTGTTTCTACTAAGGACTAGAGACCGGCTGACCCTCTGGGAGGTGCCTCATAAGAGAGGGGAGAGGAGCCCGGGGGGATGACTACTGCTGAGAAAGCATGGGAGGCATACAGAAGACAGGGACTAGAGCAGTACTACCCAGGAAACAAGGAGGACAGAAGCAGCTTTAGGTGATAGCAGCCTCCTTTGTAGCCCCAGACTGAGTCGGGTTATTTGTTTACCGACACAGGGGGCCACATTCATGTCTTGAAACAATAGATACATTTTCTATGTTTCCATTTTCTATGAGAACAGTTGCACTCATGAACCAAGTAAAAGGAGGTTGAAATTCAGACTCTTTTGTTTGTAGTCCTGTGAGAAGAGACTGATTTGGGCAGGGGGAGCTCAGCCTGGGAGGGATGAACTTCCAGGTGTTGTGAGACCATTGGGGGTGATGGGACCTCCTGGTGTCAACACTGTTTGTCAACCAAGTGTGAGGTCAGGTGAGTGGAAGGGCTTCTTGTGGGCTCATAGCCTTGAGAGATCTGTTGATGAAGGGGCTGTGAGAGCCTTACCCCAGACTGGCTTTTGCCCCTGCTAAGACTTAATTTGTATGAGGGACCATTTATATGGGGTAACAGCATGTGGTGGTGTTTGTGAGCTGTATCCAGGGCACCTGAGGTGTGTGCTTAGAGGGACTAGTTCTCTCAGGAAAACTTGGTGGTGTGCCTGGTGGAATAGCTTTGTTGCAAAGTGGCTGATAAGTTTGCTGGGCTTCAATTTACTGTGATAGTCTTGTGACAGCCCTCAAAAGCTGTGCATGGGGTGGTTGGGGCAGCAGGAGATCGGATGGGCTTGCAGCTTTGCAAGAGGGAACCTGTGTTTGGGAGGACAGGAGAATTGGAAGCTTTGCCTCAGAGCCGAGGATGCATGCTGTATTTCTCAATTTGCTGTCAGGGCAGTGAAGGCACTGATGCGGCAGCATTCATGAAACAAGTGATGATGGAGCTGAGGAGGGTTCTGGAGTGTTTATAAACCTTGCAGGTAGGTACCTGCAGGGGCTCTGTTGACTCATGGAGGGAAATGTTACTTGCAAGGGCAAATACCTGTGCCATATATTAAGTTACTGTGAGAACAGTGCAGGTGGAAGCAAAATGAAGTGAATTTTCACAAGGTGCTTGAATGGTTGGTCATGGGTGCAGTTTTTAGGTGAGCTTATAGCATTGCAAGGAAGGGTCTGCTGGTGGAGAAATGGTGTTTTTTGGGAGGCTCATTCTGGATGGGAAAGTGGTTGTGCTGTGTCTTGTTTGGTGTGAGGGCAGGGGTGGTAGGCAGGTAGCTGTGCAGTGGCTGTGCAGCTGATAAGCCAAGTGGATAGTTCATGACAATCCAGGTGAGCTTGTAGTGTGCTAACAAAAGCAGCAGGTACTATGTAACTATAATTAGTTACAGGTCAGTAAGCAGATTGTGTATGTCCTCTTAGTTGTTAGAGGTTTAGGGTTTTTTCTTTGTATATTTTACTATTAATGTGTATGTATTATCTCCACCACAGAAAATATTTCCCTGGATGTCATTACTATTAAATATGTATGTTGTAATTCAAAATTGCCTAAGAACCCATGAAGAATTTAAACCTTTTGAAGAACTACATTAAAAATAAACTATTCCTGAGAGGGAAGGGAAGTAATTTGCCCTTGGAGTATATAAAGTTTTTATGTTTTGTACAGCACACCTTTGTCAATAAAATATTGATATACCAAACATCAGGGACCTGTAGCTGTTTAAGAATTAAGGCTGCTGTTAAAACTTTAAAAAAAGAAATTCTATAGCTCTATGCTACCACAATTCTTTTTGTTTGGACTCAAATGGTAACATAAATATTTAACTTGTTATAGTATATAAGCCATAAGTGTACTTCAGCATGATCAAAAAATCTTTTTCATTCAAAACAGCTGAGTTCATATAGTTTAACAAAGGTTAAAAAAAATCAACCCCCCAAAATTATATAGTATCCACTAAGAGAAAAATCCAGTCTTTGAGTCTTTTGCTAAAAACTTCCTATACTTTTGCAGTAAATGGTAATATTGAAGAAATTCCCATCATTCTGTCCAATCTATTCCTTTTTGGTAAATATGGTTGATAACCTAGTTTCAATTGAGTAATGGGCAAGGTTTTCAAGGTTTCAGTAAAAATTATCATGTTCCTGTGTGTAAAATGATTACTGTAATTCATAGTTTAAAGGAAGAACTTCAGCTTTTGTTGGTATGGAAGTAATGCTTTTATGTACAGTGCAGGAAAAATGGAAGTTTTTCTTGTGTTACCGCTATGGTATCTGAATGTGTTTGTTTTTTTCAATGCCATGTCAGCTCTAGCATTCTGAATGTCTTTTCTTATTCCCTAAAATTCAGAGTTTATAAATTCAAATAATTTTATCCCTTATTTTAGTAAAATTAGCAAATCTTTATCTGAGGAATTATCCACAAACAAAATTCAGAGAATCAATTTAATTTATTTTTTTTACCATTGAGTAGAACACTGCAGATGGTCAAGTATGCATGAAAATGTAAAAAACAGTTTAATAGCAAAGCTAGTATTTTTTTTAATGTTCAAGTACAGACCTTTGTCTACACCTTGTGCCAAAAATTTCCTATAAACATTAAGTCTTAAAAATGGTATTCAATTGATGTGTTGACTCTTGTGAGGAAGCAAAAATTTAATCCCTTGTTCCTATTCCTGAGGAACCTAACACTAACATTTTTCATGCCTGTATTCACACAGCTCTTTCTGTAAGAGGGTGTTCATGGATAAATTGGAGGTCAGATTTCTGAGTACTCACAATGTCTATTGAGAGCACTGCCCTTGAGGATACATTGGTTAGATGTTTCTTGGCACATCAGGGCCTTGTTTGTGTTTCTCAGTCACTGCAGACAGCTTCTAGGATGGCTGGATGTAGTGTTCCAAGTCTACCTCCATTTTATTCAATTGCAATGTTCTGTCATGGGGTGAAAATGAGCAAGCACGGAACAAACTAAGGCAGTGGGTCAGTAAGACTAATCAATGTGAGACCATGGGTCAAGAAATAAGAGATGAGGCAACTGGTCACAGAAGAAGCATTTCCACTCCGTACACATAGAAGAGGAGATGAGAAGAATAAATGTACTTTTTCCTGCAGAGACTTAGTGCTTGAGAGAAGGTAGATGGTTGTGGTATGAGCCGGCCAGTGAAGTGGCACCATTAATACCAGTTATTGATCACCTACAAGCTGAAAGATAGTGTGGTGCCACATTGAGTGCTTGGGATCCTCATGATCAGCAGTGCTAGTGTTGCCTTCAGTGCTGTACACCAGTGCTGCGTTTTCAACAGCCAGGTTATGCTAGCATGGCTTATAGGAAGATCTCTGTAGTTGTCCCTGTTGCACTGTTCTCTCCTACACTTCAGTGGCAAATGTGCCTCATTTTGTGCCTAGACACAGAAATTTGTCTTGTGCTCTTTCACACTTCTTTGCTCTTTCTAATAAAAGCTTTTCATCAAGATGCCCTCATGCAGCAAGACCAGTGAAGGCACTAAAGGGTGGTAGTGGATAGAAATACTTGTGTAGGGCATCATGTATGGGGTCAAAGGTGAGAGGAGTACAAAACGTGATATCTGTAAAGGTTTTTTGGGCATGTTTGTAGCTGGGGTTGATAACTGCAAGCTGATAATTAACTGTCTCTTTAAAAATTTTTATTGTACAGAAAAAAATGGGAAGGATTTTTGCAAGTCATCGACATAATGTGTGAATGAAAATAGAATGAGTAAGTCTGAAGGGAATGCTATTACTGTATTCCTCAACAAAACCTGATAGGCATTGTGGTGGGAGCAGCCATAGTGTGAAAAAATAAAGAATTATGTCAGTGGACTTCCCTAAATACCATTCTCCTTTGCCACGCAAGACAGTTGCACAATACCAAAAAAAAAGATTGCAAAAATTTTGTGTTATAAAGGAAATACATTATTTTAAAATAAACTTTAATTATATTGTTTACAAAATAAAATGTTTGTCCAAAAAGAACCCTTGTAGTAATTCTTATTAGTATAGGAAATAAATCCAAACTATAGAAAATGTCTTAGATGCTACTTAATAACTTGTGGAATTTACTTTTACTAAATTATTCATGTGGTAAAAAGACAGAGAAAGAAGATGATTGGTATTATAGAAATTAAAGTATATGAAACAGGACACCATCTTCATTTTGACCAGGACAAGAGATTAGAATCATACTTGGACTAGATAGTGTACATACCAACAGGGAGCAGGTGCTCCTTCTCACTTGACTGAGCTGCTCGTGTCACCACTTGATAATCCCCCAAGTTTCAAAGGGGCTGAAAGCATGTGGGCTCATGGCAATGCCATATTTCAGAATTCCCTTATTAACTCTACTTGTTCTATTTTTTTCTCATGTTTGAAGATGTTAGAAGAGAAGATAGTGAAACTGGGTTTAGCAATATTTGACAAAACATGTCATGGTCTCATACTTGAAGGTGTAAATATTCTTTGTGTTATGTGTTACTGAACCCAGTAAAAACTGTAAACCCTATGGCACAGAACACATTGGACCTAGTACTCTCCAAGTATACACAATTAACCATTGGGAATAATAACAACTTTAAATAAAGTCCTTCGACTTCTGTGAATAAAACTGACTAACTTCTTGAAATGTCTTTTGTTTGATTTGATGCTGTAATTCATTTACCACTACTGCAGACCAATCTAGATTTCTGAGATTTGTGTTTCATGCTGTATTATGTCAATACATGCATCTCCCTTCCATCACTGCACTTCAGTGCTTAGTCTTATTTAACCATTAGCATAGCTTTGGGTTTCTTCATAAACACTATTAATAATTAATTTTCACTCTGTGAGTTAGATTTTCTGCTGTACCCACAAACTTTACTTGGATGTCATGTATCGCTAGTTTAATATAGAAAGAACAAAGCAATGCCACTTGTATTGTTTCCTTATCCTAAAATGCTACCTTGTTTCAAGATCCTCAGTCATGCCCATGTTTTCAGAGTGCTTGGATTTAGTGCAGTCTATCCTTGTTTTTCACTAAGAGAAACCTCATTTTCCCCTTAAACCTTTTTCAATATCAGTAGTTTATACTGATCAGTATGTATCAGTGAGTCAACATATACATTAAAAATAGGGACAAGGTTTTATGAACCTTATGAAAATTTCAGTATGACTTTAGCTTGGTTTAAACCAGCTCAATTCTTATTTTGGGTAAGAACAGGGAAGAAAACAGTTTTCAAAAGAAGTAATGTTGTCATGCTGAGGAAAATAGATGATCTCACTGGGTTGGGAATAAAGTTTTCTCAATATTTAGTGGAATTTAGGGAAAAAACCCATGAAGTGGGTAAGGATACAGTGGTGTGCTCCCCAGCATACACATCAGCGCTGGCACATTGTTTTTCAGGCAGCCCAAGTCAAAGGCTGAATCATCATTTTTGGAGGCTAAAGATAGGCTTTCTGTGCCATCAATTCACTTTTTGTGTCTATTTAGCATGTCCTTCTCAACAAGAATTTTATAATAAATTCCATGAAATAATTTCTATAAATCAATTTGTATAATCATTATACATAATAATTGAAGTACTTAAAATGGCAAAGCGCAGTCCCTAGAACACTGACTTTCTAACATGCAAGAAAAAACTGGCAGTTTGGAACTAGTAAACTCTTTAAAAAAGCACAGAACTGTCACAAAGTGGAGAGGAATTGCTTATCTGTGCACTAGGATGTGTGTGTATTTTCTTGTTGTGGTAGCATGGAAGTAGGGTAAAAGGGGTTTTTTTGAAGTGTTTATTTATTTTGGAACAGAGGTCATCTTTCTAAAGGTCACAACATGCAACTAAAAATACGAAGTTGAGTCAGAAATTTAGAATTAATCTACAGAAGAATTTAGAGTGGTCATTTTTTTCATTGATTACTACCAACTGTATGGTAATGTTTATGGAGGTTCTTTTTTATTCTTGGTTCCTTAATTCGTTTACTTGAACAAAACAAAAACTTTAAGAAAGGAGTCTGAGGGCAGAAGAGGTGATTCATTTCTCCCGGGCATAGACAGTGTAGGTTATTTTCTTTAAGAAGGTCTGTAAAAACAATTAGAGCCTTCAAGGCTCTCAATTTCTTTTTTTTTTTTTTAAACTCAGCAATTGAAAGCTTTTCTGTATGTAAATAACTGTTCTGTATGAGCTGTTAAGAAGGAAAGTAATGTGAACTTCCACAACAGGAATGTGTGAAAATTTCCACAAAAAAAAATGAGTGTGAGTGCTGTTTTCCCATGAAACTTTCAGCCTGATGTTTTCAGAGGAAAAAAGAGAATTAGACAGTATTTTTATCATGACATGAGTTAAACAATAAACTGACTGCTTCATCATATTATAGCATCTAAAGTACTGTTTTCTGCATGTTTGTGTGAAATTATTAAAGATACTACTAGTCTTTTGTAGATGGGAAAACTGCAACCAAAGCATAAACTTGGAAGGAAAATGTTTGGAGATCTTCCCGGGATGAACTGAGGAAACAAGATGGAAAGAAAGCAAGACTGGATTAAATTCTGACCCCCTGAATTTAATGGAAAAGCTGCCCCCACGTTTAGCTAAGTATTGATACTACTTGGAAGGGCACAGTGTAATCGTCATTATGCTCCATGGATAGTGAGCTGCTTTGTCTGTGTCAAAAGGTTACACAGAATTTTTGATAGTTTAGGGGACAGTAAGTGTGAACAAAGTGAGGAATACCTTCTTGTGCACAGAAAAAAGTAAGTAATTTGGAAACACTATCTTGGAAAAGATGCTGCTCAAGGAGAAGTGATAGAATTTTAAAGACTGACTGGCACAAGGAACAGAGAATAGAGAAAAATTAGTCATGCTCCTATTAAAAAAAAAATTGGCGCAAAATAAATCAACAAGCAGCACACTTAGAGAGTGCTTCCTAAAATTTAAAGAAGAAGATACTCCTACCATAGGATGATTTGAATACCAAGTATGTATATGTTAAAAATTAATAGAGAAATTCATGGATGAGAGGTCTGTCAAGCAGTATTAAGCACTCGTACAGAGATGCAGCCTCCAGCTCACAAGGCCCCTAAACGAGGGAGTGCCAGAACAGACAGGATTTGCAAGGGAATATTGTTCAGCTTTCCCTGTTTTCCAAAGGGTTTGCTGTTGGCACTAAAAGGTCAATATAGGAAGCTGTACAGTCTTTCAGTCATTTCACTTACTATCTGTCAGTTAGTTCAGCTGACTATGCCTTTTCTAGGACATCAACAAAGGCTGGGGTTTGTTGATTTGATGGTGTTAGAGGGTAATCTTCATGATAAAGGTGAATTTCTTCTGGCTCAGAAGACTGATTCAAAGCCATCTACATTATTTAAACCTAGCATATGGACTACATAAAGAATCCAGAGCATTAAGGGCTGTCTAGCACATAGAAGAGGTTATTTTTATATTATAGTGAACAGTACAAACAGGTGAGCTTCATCTCTCAAAATAGGCCTTAAGCCCATACCCAGGAGCACACAAAGTTGCCTGTTATTTCAAAACAGGTAAAAATGTAGGCTTAATGCTTCCATGTGTAAAGAGAGAGTTGATGAACCTAATTTTTTCAGTTCAAGAAACAGACTTATAAACTGGAGTGGGTTCAGGGGATGGTCACCAGGGTGTTGGACTGTGTAACACTTGTTTTGCGTGGAGAAGGGAGGGAGCTGGGCTTGTTCAGCCCACACAAGAGATGGCTGTGGGGCCCCAACAGCAGGATGGCCGGGGGGCTGTCCAGACAATGGAGTCAGTGGGGCACAGTAGGAGAAGAGACAGTAGACATACATTAAAAAAGGAGGATCTGACTGGATATATGGGGAAAAAAAGTGTAAGAATATTTAACCAATGCAGCAAATAGCCCAGATGGATTTGAAACAACTATACTTGAAGGTTTACAAAATTTGACTGATAAAACCTTGAGCAAGCTGGACTGGATTCATTGTGATCCTGCTTTGAGCACGAGGTTGGACAAGAAAGGTCCCAAGAATGACTTCCTACCTGAACACGTCAGTGATTAATGCCACTGACACGGCAACTGTATTTAGATAGAAGATAACATTTTGGAGAATGCAAAGGAAATAATTATTCTCAGCAATAGCACCAGGAATTGAATAACAGGGCAGTAGTACAAAGCAATATCCCAGAGAGGAAGAATGGCATGAGATTATGGCTGCTGACTGTGAAGTTCTGTCATTAAGGCCTTTTAGATCAGTAGTGGCATAGCAGTAGTTATCTCTGTAGTTTTGTCTACACAGAAGAGCAAATTATTCTACTTTCTGACATTTCTGTCCTATCTAAAATGTATGGTCTGTAACAATGTGGATCATTTATCAGTTAGTTGTCAGTGAATATGGATACAAACAAACACTACTCTGTATATGCCTGTAACCTGAGACAAAAGCTTTTTAAATATGTAGAGTCAAAAGAACTGATTCTGGCACTGGAACAGGTTTCCTAGAGAAGCTGTGGATGCCCCAATGCTGGCAGTGTTCAAGACCAGGTTCGATGGGGCTTTGAGCAACTTGGTCTAGTGCAAGGTGTCCCTGTCCATGGCAGGGGGATTGGAGCTAGGTGACCTTTAAGGTCCCTTCACACCCAAACCATTCTATGATTCTAAACAAACCGTGCAGAACCAGGCATGGGTATGTGCATAGTGAGGAGCAGTCTCAGAGTCTTGATTCAGTATTGAAAGTTCTGTCTTGTATAGTGTTTATTCTACAAGACCCAAAGGAATGCTAGGGCTTCAAGCTACTACTAGGACTTAATCTTCCCTGTACCCAGTAATAGAAACAGCAGAGATGGATACATGTTACAGTAATACTTTTTCTTCTATGTTTTTGACAAGGAATTAGTTTAAGGTACTCTTCCTCTTTTGTTTTTGCCTGCAGGCAAACTGCTTTCCTCTTTGGGTTGCAGTTGAATAATCATTGGAGGAGGGAATGGAAACAGTCGGCATTAATAGAGGAAGAGTGATATCGAAACTCACAATTTTGTAATTGGTGATTCAAACAAATAAGTTTTGATTAATGAATAATTACAAACCTCTGCGGTTTTAGGTGTAAGAATCCCGTTTCAGTGGCAGAAGCCCTGCTTGGATCTTGGCGCTTCGGGGCATTTTCCCCTCTCCCCCGCCAGAGGGCCCCCGCGGTGCAGCTCTCCAGAGTCGTTTCCATGCAGGAGGTTTGCCAGAGATCTCAGGAGAGCCAAATCTTGTACGCATTACTTGGAGAAATTTCGCATTTCCGCTGAAGTTTTAGCATAGCAAGAACTTCGGGAGGTGATGTGTAATATAAGAATGATTTATCTTTTTAAAGTTAAGTATATGTCAACTTTAAATCCAATTTTTCAAGACTAAAATGGGTTGTTCCAAATCTTACTTTTTTTGTCGCACTCTGTCACTATTGATGGCATCATTGCTTTCCAAAGCATTCAAACCTATGATTCAGTGCCATCATAAAAATTTCCATTTCTGTAGATATGCACAACTAGAGCTTAAACTCTGCTATTTCTCTGCTATTTCTTCACTATGTATTCAATAAAAAATACTTCTCTATTATTGTATGACTAACTTATCTAAAGCATTCTTTCCAATATTTGAAACCACAGCATCTCTGTTCTGAACTCTGATGAACTTGGTAATTCAAGAAGAGATAAAAAATCATAATAAATCCAGTCCTGTTGATCTTTTTACCTTCACCTTCCAGTCTCTGTTGGTCTCTTATTTGTTGCATGACAGACACACTAGTAGGAGTTTGTACAATCCTGTATCTCTTCTGTGTACTGACAGACCTCTGTGACTGTTCCCCTTCCCTTATTCCAGCAACTATTTTGCTTTGTCATTGAGGTGCTCAGTTCATTTGCCAGATTCTGCCCCCATTTTATGGCATTAAAAAAAATATAGTATTTTTCAGTGCAAAATACTAGAAATGTACATATTTTTTGTAAAATGATGCACAGCAGATAGTCACTTAAATGATTATGTACTTGTATTTATTTTGTGTGTATTTGCTTTTATATTAAAAGGATTTCTACTTCTGTTTTTTCACTGGGTTATTATTTGCTTTCTTATAGTCACCAAATTAAACAAGTCCACTAGAAATTTTGCTCTATTTAAGGTAACTGTTTGCTACAATGTCTCCAAAGTTTTAACCAGAGGAAAAAGGCAGTGCCCAGAAGAACCAGGTGCACAGGCCATACTTTCTGTAGAAGCAAAGGGCATCACGATATCCCACAGAACATGTTTTCAGTAGTCACTCCAAGAAGAAAAACCCTCGTGGGAATCTGGTATGAAGAAGAGTTGAAAATACGCATCCAGGTGGGTTGGTAGCCAAATTTTTTGACCATCATTTTTTGGCTAAGGTTTTCCTGATTTTTTTCATGCTGGCTGCATGAAAGATGTCTAACAAATACAGTCTGCAAAGAAGACACAGTTTGCTTTCTGTGTCAGCATACTTGCTTTACAGGAGGGTATTTTTTGCATGGGAGTGGTCTTTGATTAGCATGGAAAAGTCTTCAGGACACCTAATAGCAGCCTAAGCTCAGGGCAAGGTCATTGAGAAAAATGAAGCTGTGGCTCAAAAGTGCAAGACGGAAGGATGACAGCTGGGCACACGTGGAAATGAGAGAGGTTCCAACAGCATAGGAAGAGAAGTCTCTTCACCATGAGGACAATCAAGCAGAGGAGCAGGATGTCTGCAGAGATGTGTCTCCCTCATTGGAGGCTTTTAAGCCCTGACTTGTTTCACTACCTGCTGCTGATGACTATTTTTGTAGCACATCATACCAGTACTCTTACACTGGTAAAGTCATTCTGTTGTAGATGTTGCTTAAACTTCTCGCTGCCTTACCTGGTGTAATCAGTTTATTTTCAGTTTCTTTGTTATATTAGGTATCAGTTCAATTTTGCCATGTTTGGGCAGAGTCTCCATTGTGGGAAGTCTATAATGTTACCTACAATGTTACAATGTAAATGTCATCTAGCAGGTATGTATGTTCTGCCTTGTTTTCTACACCATGACTTAAACTTGTTGGTCTTTCATAAATTAGTGTGCTCTTTTAAGTAGCATACTCAGTGTTTGATATTTTCTAGCATTCTATAGGTTGATTTAAAACATTTTCCAATGTATATATACCATGACTGTTATTACATTCAGCATCATCTTTGCTCATGTATGGTTTTATGTTGATCACCTTTGAAGTCCTAGCCATTGCAGATGGTATCACATTTTATACCATTTGGGTTTTAGTTGTGCTGACTTTTGGCGTCATTCAAACAAAGAATACACAACACCAACGTGTTGAAAATTTGACCACTTTATTTAAACACACCTGACATCCAAAGGATAGATTTCCAAATAAATCTAAAGCATTAATTTTTGTTGTTACTACCTATTTTCTCCTTCACAACAGGGGCTCTCTAGATATATCTATACTGGTTTTTGGGAGTATTCATATGACTGCCACTAGAATTGGAATGTTTTCATACATAAAGCAGGTCTGCAAGCAAGGTCTCAGTGCACATTTTTGTATGAGAGAAAGCAGCTCTGAATGATAGTAGCATACTTTCCTACTTGATAGTAGTGGCTAATCAAGTATTTTTGAAAAATAAGCAGTTACACGCTAGATGAGGCATTGCTAAGCAACTTCAAAATTTGTTTCAATCCTACTTTTCCTATTCCAGTTTTCCAGTTGTCAGAAAAATAATGTTCTCACATGTACTTAGAACATTCCCTTAAAATTTGGAGATTGCTCAGCTGGCTTGCTGCAAAACTATCACATTACTGATAGATAAACATCATTAAATTGAGTGCAATGCTTTGCTTTCCTCAGCTCGGAAACCTTGTGAACAGCTTGCTGTTGACATAAAAATGATTGAGTAGGAAATAATGGTATGTCCATTTTTGTAGGGTGATTTAGATTGCCCACGAAAAAGGTGATACAGTGAAATCAAATTTAAGGTTTTACTTGTGGGAGCAAATACTGCAGGGCCAGCCTTACTGAACAGCATACAGCATTTTGGAAAGTTGAAACTTTTTAAGGGAGGTAACAGTAGTTTCACACACGCTGGGATGGTTTAAAAAAGATGAGATTTAACAGAAAGAAATGCTAAGTAGCAGTAGTGTAGCTGCGTTACTGCTTTATATGGTACTGATTGTGTAACTATGCCATTGTGTTAGCTTCCACTGTCCAAGCATTCTGCTTGCTAATTGATGTCAATGACCAGGAATGGTTCCAGAAATAAGACTCAAACCAACCAAACAAAAAACTCACCTACCACAAAACCACAGTGCTTTGTAGCAAAAACCACATGAAATAAAACAAAAGCTCCTCAATCCATCTTGGTTATGCAGAAAGAGTTGAGAATAGCCTAAGTTTGTACATAGAAATAAGATTTCTGATACCATATGGCTACTTAACAGATAAAGGCATATCATAATCCAAGGAAGCAGTCTCTTTCTGGTATATTTATTTCTGAATTGTCCTCTCTCTGAGAATGACAGGAAGCATTGGTCATACTTTCTGTTTGGAGTGAAATCCTGGCTTGACTGAGGTCTCCAGCACTCCTAACTCACTGCAACAACAACTAAGGGGAGGTCATAAAAAGAAGGTGTGACATTCTGGCCCAAATGAAGTTTATGCCAAAGCATACACTGACTTAGTGAATTCAAAATTTCACTCTAAATAATAATAATAAAAAAAACTTACCAAACTTCCCAGGCTCAGCAGAAAAACAGATATGTTTTACTTGCACTGACTTTCTAATTCTTTTTTGCTCATTCTTTCCGGTGGGATCCTAGAGCAGAGCTATATAGCAGTGGCATCCTGCAAGCAACACAGGAGAGAACAACCATGTGCTAAATATGCAAATCTGACAGCAGAAGGCAAGGTCATTAATGAAACTGGGATCAGTCCCGTGGGAGAAAGTTTATTTCAGGAAAAGCAGTAAGAAAAGGAATGTCAAAAATTTATTTCTAGATAAGGATTTTTTAATAAGTTTAAAAATGTTTCAGTTTTTAAGTGAATCATACTGACCTTTTTTTTCAGTGTTACTTAAGTAGAAATTAATTTGATGAAGCTATTTTCAGGGGGATTTCTCTTTGTGTTATTTTAATAGTAAAGGGTATTTCTTTTATTTTCATTTCTTCCTGACTTTTGGTGTTCTTAATGCTGAAAGGTTTTCTGTAAATCATTGTCAGAAGTACTTCTCAACTCTCTCAAAGTTATGAAGACATTTTAATACATATTTTAACTTCAGAGAAAAGAAGCTGAAATATGGGGGGAAATGGGGAAACTATGGCTCCCCACAATTATGGCTTAATTATTTCTTAGTCATCAAAAGCATACCCTTGGCTACATCAGAAAAGTGAGATCCAATCCTTAATTCAGTCTGATCTTTAGGGGGTTTTTGTCCATGCCCACTTACACATGTGGAATGAACCATATAATGAGGCTTCACTGTTGTCTCCATTTACTGATAAACAGAAAAACTTACAAGAATCTAAAATTTATAACAGCTAAAAAAAAGAACTGCCTTGCATAATATTCTATACTGAAAGAGGTTGAATGAATCTGATTGCATGAAGATTAGCTTGTGTTTCATTAACAAAGACATGAAAAGGAATCTAGCCTGATCCATTTGGCTTCCCTATACCACAGGATACCCTACTATCTTAATTTTCACTTCTGTTTCTTTTCATTTTAGTGCCTCAGCTCCTGACTCTCATACTGGTAAATAATTCAAAGATAGTGTAGGAAATCACTAAATTAATTTGATGGTTTATATTTTAGATATCTTAATTTACATAGGTGAGCAGCTGTAGTGCTGTTATCTCTCCCGTCCTTTGCCTGCCCTTCCCACACTGCTCTCCCTTCCCCACCCCTAGTCCTGGCCACTCCCTCAGATTCTCCCTGTTGGTCCCAATACCCCAACTCCGCCCATGCACCGCCCCTGTGCCCTGAGACCATCAGTCCAGGTGCTCTCTCCACCCCCCTCATCCCCATATAAAATCACAGTCCCATGCTATGTGCTTCCTCTCTGACTCTGGGAGCCATGTGAGTAAGGATCTTCTGAGGTGCCCATACGGGGAGCCTTCTTGCCTCCTTTATTGCCGCCGTGTTGTGGAGCCGACAGCTGGAGCACCATGCGGGACAGCTCGGAAGGGCCATGGGAAGTGGAACAGCCGCTCTCCCTGAACAAGCCCCACTGTGCTCTCCGGGAAGGTCTGCGGCTTGCCATACCATCGCAAGAAACCCTCAAACCTCAACAAGCAGTGACAGCTTCCCATGTGCTAAATGTCATCCTGCCCCCTGCCCCTTTTCCTTGTATAGTTCTCCTTGCCTTGTCTCTCCAGTCTAGAGGTAAGCTGTTATCATGCCCGCAAGGCAGAGGATTGGGGAGTTTGATGGGACAATTTTTGAACTCAAAGGGAAGGAAATGGCATAGACTGAGAAGTATTTAAGACTTCTGAATTAACTTATGTCATGAGAGAAATTATAGTAAGGTGGGGATCTGAGCAGTTATGACTACCTGTCAGTACTGCCTGAGACCATCTAAAGTACAAGTGGAAAATGCTCCTTTACAGATTGTAGTGTCTATCTTTAATACTCTGTTAAAATCACAGGAGTGGAAGTCCGCCACTGAAAATACAACTTAAATTTTTATCACCTCTTAGATAATACAACTATATTATATTTTAAAAGGATATGCACACCTTTGCTATATGCCAAGGTAAGTTTCTGTTAAGGAAACTCTTGAAGACACCTGGTCTGAATGTAAATGGAAGGGCTTTATGTAGATGTAACTGAAAATTCTTATTTAACCTTTTCTGCTTCAGGCAGTGCTTGTGGAATATTCATTTAAGTCCTCTTTACATAGAATTTGACTCAGTTTATTAGTATCAGTCCAATTTACTTTGTGAACAATTTACATGATTATAAAAATGCGTTGTAGTAGTGTAGGTAATTTTTTAATTTAATTTTTAGCTATAAAAGAACATAAATATTTCTAAGTACATAAGACTATCTTATCTAGAGATGCCTAAAAGCCGTGCTGGCCCTAAAGTTTATTTAAACTAGTTGAAAGTCCAGAGATTCTATAAAACCTTTAACCATGTGCAGATGCGGTTCAGAAACTAAGGTGTCATGTTGAAGTTGGGAACACTGTCATTCTAAAATCCAGAGAGACACTTGTAAAGAATAGTTAATCCCAAATCTGTATTTCCCTAGGGAAATTACACCTTTAGTTTTGACATCTCAGGTGCCTCACTTGCGTTCAGGTTTCACCCCACTTGCTGTTTGCTTACACATGTAGACAAGAAAATAACTCACTTCACAATTCCCTTGGCCTGACCTAACTGGTAGTGCTTAAAGCTGGATTTCAACTTGTGATTAAATTACTTTTGGTTTATTAACTCTGTGGTTTTCACACCACAGGAGCACAGAAAATCAAGTGAATGTGTGTAATCCTTTGTCTTGCTGTAATTGCAGAAGTATGCTTGGATGTAGACAGCTTCTTTCTCTGTGCACTCATAACTCTTCTCCAGAGGTTTGCTGTGATGTACCACAGGCAGCCACGAGACACACTCAGACTCCCACTGATTCACGTAGTAAAGCTCAGTACTAGAGAGGGCTCTGAAGGAAGCTTGCCAGATTTGTCATTTGGAACTAGGCTAGTCTAATTTGGCAGTCAAACCCAGGTTCTGATTGCAAGAAATAAGTCTGTGGGAATGGTAAACGCCATGTAAGAACAAATGTGTGCCTCATGCAAACTCTTGGTTTTGGTTATGTATTCTTCTTCTTACAGGCCTTCTGGGGTTAGGGGGGTTTTTTTGTTTGATTGATTTGGGTTTGTTTGTCGTGTTTTTTTTTTTTTTTTAACTCCTGCCAACAGGCTTAGTTTATTCTGTTTCAGCCTATTTTTTTTCTAATTTTATTCTCCAGGAGTCAATTCCTCTGTTGAAGTAAATTATGAAGTTCCCTAAAGACCAGTGAAGTATCTGTAACTTATTAACAGTTCCTTAAAGAAGTAACCTCTATTCTAAGCCCTGGGAAATGAAACGAGATTGAAATGTTGCTGATGAGTCTTTGAGCAGCCCAGTCCTAGAACAGTTCGTGAGTTCTTATATTTTATGATTCTGACCTTTTAATTTTAACATGAACCAGAATTCACAAATAGGTTTGAAAGCATGTCAAGCTATGATTATTCATACTAAAAAAAATTTGGACAAACACAATTTTGTTACAAAAAAAAGTTGTTTCTTTGTGAAAAGTGTCTTTCCCTTGTAGAAGCCCAGAAGATAAAGAGCTAATGTATATGCCTCATGCACTGATAGTGCTGGAGCCAACAAAGATTCTTGGTAATAATATGCTGTGAGAAAGAACAAGATGTGGCTGGAGAAGGAGGGGGGCATATGGAGGTGGGGTAGCACTTTCCTGGGAAAAATGTTTTGGCTTCTGAAGATAGGTACAATGCAGTACAGCACTGGCACTGAAATGAGGTGACCAAGCTAGCATGGACTGTAAGGGAGGATCAAAACCACCCAAGATCCTTGAAGCCCTCCGACCCATTTCCAGAAAGGTCTAGAAGAATGAATTGCACATGCTAACTAATTTACTTACAAGGAAAGAAACTTAGCTCTAGGGCTACAAAAAAGTATCTCCACAAAGTCTGGGCGCATCAGCTGGATCAACACTGGAGCCAGGACTGGTGATCTCTCACTTTTTTTCTTCCTTTCTCCCCCTCTCTAATTCACCTCTGTCTTTCTGTTCCCTTTCACCCTACCTCCTTTACCCAAAACTCATCATCATGTGCTTATCCTAGGAGATCAAAATGTGAAATTTTTTTTCATGTGAAAATATAGCCTCACTAAATAGTTGCAGGATGCCAGTCTAAGCTATCTGAACATAGCCGATTCCAGCTTTAATAATTGATTCCAACACAATTAGTCAACGGCTAATTGGCAAGATTAAAGTACACAGTTTACCAACAAGATTGATCTGGATTCCACTTACCAGGAAAGGGAAGAAACCAAAGCAGTTTGTAGCAACTCCAGGCTTCATCAAAATGTCATGTTCATAGTAAATCACTTGGCCTTGCTCCAAAATTACACTTCTCTGTTGTGTACAAACCAGATTTGATGTGCCAAAAATAATTTAGAGATTGAGGCAAGCGTTACTCTTGATACATTACGTGGCTACATACATTTCTTTTAAGAACTTTCCACTTATTTAAATAGTGGCCTTTCTAGGAGGTAGGGTTGGATTTTGCATTCCTAGTAGATGGTAAAATTTATTTGAATCACAGTGAATAAACATACAAATAGTCCTGCAAATGTGGTCTGATAGATTCTCCCTTTGGACTGTCATTTTCTATTAGTGCTGAAATCCTCAGCTCTCAAAAATACATATATACACAGGGTGACATAGGATGTTGACTTGCAGTATGTATAGGTCAGTAGGCTATTTTAGAGAGCATGTGACAGCCAGATCTCTTTCTTCTCTTTTTGCATGTACTTCAGTCTTGCTTTAAGCTGCAGCCTTTTAGATGCTGTTGAATTCAGAGTTCTTTTACATCGGAGACCATAACTAGATAGCTCTAGGCTTACACAGCAGGCTTACATAAATCTGCAGAACTACTTACTTAAAAGTATAATGGTTAAACCCTGAGAGTATTACTCCTAGATGAGAGGCAAAATAAAGTATGTGAATGCAGAGATACAGAGTAAATATGCACTTACTATGACTTTCTAGATTATCGTGCCTATTTATTCAGCAATAAATACGAATAAAATACTTGTCATTTTGTTATTTCATTTTTATGTCGCTTGACAGTATTGAAATTGAGCACTGAAATAGCATAATAGTAAATAGCTCTACATGAACCCAGAATCCTGGATGTGTTAATATAATTGTAGCTACTATGTTGATCAAATTGATGGTCATTATATATCAGTTAGTATGGCATATGCAAATTTAAAGAAGTTACTTTCTGAAAATTTGAAACTCTTTATAACTAGACCTAAAAGTGGGTTATTTATCACAGTAGTATTCTATTTTTAAATACTATTTGGGCAAATTAGCTAGAAAGGACACACCAGTAGGAGACACCAGTGTTGTCCTGTTTTTGCTAAAGCCTTCTGTGTATAATATGGGGTCGGGATTCTTTCTCAAACAGTTTCATGTGAACAATAGCTGATGTTTATTTAACCGTCTATTCCGTTTTTCATTCCTTTTGTGATAAGAGAAACTTTGATGAGCATCTTTTTTCTCCAGTGGGATTGAGAAGGAAGTGACATGTTCTCCAATTCCTTGTGGAGTTGAGAATTCTATAAGATGTGACATATGTAAATAAAGTTGCTCTTTTCCCTCCTTTCTGCTGAACCTAGCAGGTGTGAGAGCGTCTTTATTGTGTTTTCCCAGACACACACCAGCTAATACTGAGACTTGAGAACTCTTAGACATATTTGTTACAATTTAAAATCTGTGCTTCATCTAGCTGAAGTTAAAAGAAAACAGGCACAAAGTATTCAGCCTTCTGAGCTGAAATAATGCTGTCCATTAAGCCTGCAGGTCTTATACAGCCTAGTCCATTTGTAGGATCTTAAACTGCTGAAACTGTTTTTTGCTCTTCACCTTCCTTTTCCTAATATTTGCATTATATAAATTTTAAATTAACATATTGTACTGATTTATAGATGCTTTCAGACTGTGTGTAGGATTTTAACATACTCTAACAGAAATATTGGGCAAAAACCTATATTCCTCAGCAAAGCTGTCTAAAACCTGGCTTTGACCTTTTCATTATGTATAATGACTTTCAAAGACATATGGGTACTTCAGTCTAAAGCCAGAAGATGTGCTTTGACTTGTTTTGGAAAATATCTTTCAGCTCTTTTCTTCCTTAATCAGCTCTTTGACCACTTACTTTTTTCTTGTGCAATACAAAAGCCACCAAAAGGCATGTATTTTCTGCTTTACAGGTAGGGCAAATTCCGTATAAAGGCAAGAAGAGGAAGAAGAACAATTGTAAACGTGAAATTTTTTTTAATTGTGTATGCCTTTGTGTTTTGTGAAACAACAGAACTTGTGGCAAGCTGTTTAGAGTATGGTTATATACATAAATATAGATAGATAGGTTCAGAGGAAGAAACAAGAAAGTATGCATTTTACTAGATAGGGGACATTTTAATGCTATTAATCTTAGCATTGTTTCTCTAAGACTGGACTGATGCTTTACTGAATTCTACAAATCCAGAAGTATTTCAAGTTTGAACAACTTAACTGTATTTTTGAACTAACACTTTAAAAAGTAGTATATGCTGAGAAATGTATTTTTGTGGAATATTAATGAATACTTTACAAAGCATATGATACAGCTTTTGGCATGTTTGCAACTGGTAAATATAAGCAATATATCATGACATTGATTTATTTTACTTTGAAACGTATATTTTTAAAATTAGGACGCCACTATTAAAAATATGTAACATACTAGGACCAGATAACACTAAACATTGTAAATTATTTTTTTTCTTGAGATTGGGTTTATCAGTGGCATTGGAATTGAAGATAAAGAATGTACCTTTTCTTTTTTTTTTTTGGTTGCTGTACCGTTAGGTTTACTAGCAATTAGTCATTTTAAAATGTGTTGTCAAGTGTCAAAGAGTGGAGAAAATGCCTGAGCTAAGACAACAAATACCACAAAACTATAGTAAGTATTCTCTTTGTATTTTTTTTCGTTATTTTGGCCCCTCTACTGAAAATCTGAGTGCTGCTTAAGTATGCAGTAGAAGAAGTAGCAGTTGGGTTTTTTTCCTCTTTTTGTCTTCTACAGCAGAAATGAACTGACATCCAGCTTTTCTGTTGGCTTTGCTGCTTAGGAGTGCTTAGTATGTGTGCACATGCATATAAATAATTCCTTTTTTATGTAGTTTTTGCCAAAGTGCCCTCATTTGAGTGACATTTTTGCTCCATTTACATCAATGTTAAAATTTCCATTAACTTCCCCAGGGCTGGGATTCCACCTGTTTCATCTAAGTTCACTATAGTTCAGTCTCATGTATTTAAAAGCATTTATATTTTAATTGCTTCAGTGGAATGCAGTTGTCGTGACCGGCAAATCTTGCAGAGGGCAGAAAGGATCATCTGGCAAGGAACAATGACACATAAGGGCTTACACAACGGAACAGAAATACTGAGCAGTACATTCAGTGAGAAATTGTGTGGTAAGGGGTGTTTCAAATTAATCTCCTTTTACAAAATTTTTTTCACGTAGGATACTGCTGCTTTTAAATAGTTTTGTCCAAGTTTACAACTTCATTCCTGCATATGTGTTGTTGTAAGCAACAGTTTAAAATGTGGGTCTAACGAGATGGAGACAAATCTGTTAATGCTGCACAGACAGAGTGAATTATGCAACTTGGCCGGTTTGGGTATCTAATCATGACAAAAAAGAAACAAAGGGTGAAAGTGAGTGTTAGCAATAAAGAAAAGTTTTCTACAAAAATGTCAGTGCTTTAACCCCCCAATCCTCTCACCTTTTCCCCCTGCATCTTGCCTGCAATTGCAGTTGTAGTCAAAGCCATTCAGTGGAGCAGTTTCGCCTTGGCACAAGAAATGGAACGTTCCCTGCGTGTCTGTGCTAAGTATGGCTTAAACCTAAATTTCTCTACTTTCTGCTTCTTGGTGCATTTGCCTTGACTCTTTCCTGGATCCAGATCTAATTCTGTCTTCTGTGTGATTTAGCTAAACTCTGAGATAGCTGGAAAAATGTCTTGCTGCAAAGACAAGATGGGATATCATCCATTTGCTGCTGGTGCTTCATGTTAGATTATCAGTTTTTCCAACACTTCCCTGATTTAAAGCAGACAAGACAATGTATAGACGTTTTCTCTGGAGTGCATCAGTAACTGCAGGTGAAGAAGTGTTTGGGATTTCTAAGCTATTTGTGGCAACAACAGATGTTTCACCAGTTGTGGCTTTGCCTCTTATACTATGGGAGGCAGAGAGAAGACATTTTTTGGGGGTCACAACAGAGCTTTTTAAACAATAAAGTTTTTCTTGTTCCCACTTTTCATGTCACTAGTCATTTGAACTGTTTTTAGTAATGTGAACAGTGTTGTCCATAAATACATAGGATGGCAGTCCCTAATGTGGTGCTCCACAACTAGTATAAATCACTGTAATTCCTTTGATTTATGTGAACTGGAATAATCCTGTTTAGTTGAAGATCTGGCCCAGAGTACAGGAAGCGTATGTGTTAGTCAGGGAAGGTTGTAGCAGTTTCTAATTCTCCTACTGACTGCTTTCATGCAGATGTGGAGTGTTTCTTAAAGTTGACATGGTCCAAATAAGGTATTTAGTTTTCTGTTTGTAGTGTCAATATTTTGGTAAGTGAAGCAATATCCTTGATTTAGGAATTGTTTCATTATTGCTTCACAGGACATGAAGGACCCTATTCGGGTCTGGACCTTGAAGCAATACTGAAATTTTAAGAGGCAGAAATATTTCGTTAAGGGATAAACTGATTGTATGTGCAAAATCTTATGCAATTAAAATACTAGGCTACTTCAGAATTATATTTGATTGAAATTAATGAGACTGTTTATATTAATGTAAGGTAGATGAATACAGGTATTTAGGACATGTAAAATAAAGTAAAAAAAAATTTAGAATTTTATAGCTTTAAAGACCAATGAGAAATGCAGCTCTTCTCAAATAAAAAAAAATGATGATGCCTTTCACTAGGGGCAGAGCTTTTACAAAGGGTTTTTCAACTGAGAATCTTACAACTCTGCTCGAAATACAGAATTAGGGGTCAACATGGAAGCCTTTATCAAATGAAGAGTCTGAAGGAGAAGAAGAGTGCTCCGATGTCTCAGCTGTGGGATTGGGCTCTTGCATCTCACCCTGAGGTAAGACAGCTTTACTTTCTGTAATTAACAGAATGAGCAAGCAAGAAGTGTGACTTGCCTAAAGTTACACCACAAGTCTGTGGCAAAGCTGTGGAATAAAACACCCTAGCAGATGTGTACGTAAGCTGCAATTTCATCTTTCTCTTGTGATTCTAAGTTGGGAAGAACAACAACTGTTTTGAAATTCAAACCAGGAAGATAATCGTGTCTTTCCATGTGATTTGTTGGTTATCCTGGTTAGTTACCTTGACTGAAATGAGGAAACACATTCCAAAATCTGGTGAGTGGGTGGGAGGATTTGTGGTATGGAAGCTGGGGGTAGAAGAAACTTTACCATATAAATTTTCTGATCTGAAGACCAATTGGCTAAATTGATGTTAAGCTGATAAATTTTAATATGACTACCTTCCTTTTTTTCTCCAGTCAGAATGAATCAACTAGAAAAAGGTAAAATATGTCTTTTATATATATATATTTATATATAAAAAATATATACATAAGCCCTAATCTCTGTCTTCTGTATATCTGTTTTCAGTCATTTTACTTCTCTCTGTCCTTCTATCTGGTTCATATCTTTAAAATGCAGTATGGAAAACTGCCACAAGCACACTTGGAGAACCTGACAAAAGTGCAGTTTGGCACATTCAGATAAGAGGCAGTGGCAGTGCTCAGTCTCACCATTTCATCACAGACAGATGATATTACAAGTGGAAGAACATTCAGGTTTGTAAATGATAGATTTTAAAAGGCAAAACAAATTTCTGTAATTTACTGTGCATTACAGCATCAGTGCCATAAATAAGTGTACTCTCTTGGTTTCTTGGGTGGCTGATTTTTAAATTTATGATGAAGTAAATAAAAGTATATAAAATTAAAGTATGCTTACACTTAGAAGAGAAAAGCTAGTTTCTGCCAGTGTAATAATGTACATAATTTGTTCTTCACAGCTAGAAACCAGATACTCTTTCATTCATGCATTCATACCATGGTTATCTAATTTATGGAACTGTCAGGGCGGGGGCGGGGGAGCTTGTTAGAGAGGTAGAGGGAAGGAGAAAAAAACCCCAAACATTTCTTACATTGTTACCTGACTTGAGACATACACATATGATTATGTAAAATCTGCGTCTGGGTGGCTGTTTGTTCTTTCTTGCAGAGTATTCTGTGCTCACTGAGTGGGAGGGTCACACTGTGAGACTAATAAGGACAGAGCTGCATCCCCCTCTACCACTCTTTGGAGATTCACTCCAGCAACTCCTCAGCACTCCAGCAGCTCTGTACAGGCATTTTCAGTGCTTCTGGGGACAGACCAATAAAAAAATTAAAGGTAAGCCACTCATTATTTGTAGTCAATTATCTAAACATCTTATATGTGCACACTTACACACACTACACTATTCCTGGCTTGTTTTGTGGTGTTTTTGTTCAGGGGTTTTTGGTTTTGATTTCCAAAATTGCCCTTTAAGTTTATCATTGCTAATATTAACTATGTCTTATATAAACATGATGTGTACCGTAAGTTTTTAATGTACTGCAATCAGCCTGTGTTACAGTATTCTGCTCATGATTGTGTAAATACATTGTATATGCTAGTGGGTGACTATAGGTATATGCTAAGATATGCTAATAAAAACAGCCCTACTAAATGAGCAGTAATTTACAAAACTGATTAAACTGTTGCGAGTTGCCACAATGCTGATTGTGCATATATTTACATTTAAAAACCTACCTCTTAGCGTGCGTGTCCTTGTAATTAGCACGCGTGCCGGGTGGCCTGCATGCAGTTGGTGGGAGAGCGCTGGTGAGTGAGCAGCGGCNCCTCGCCTGCTCCCCGGGCTCCCGGCGCCGCAAGCAGGGGCCGGGGAAACGGGGCGGGCCCGGTGGTGGGAGCCCGTAGCGGGGCCGGGGCCGAGGCGCGGAGCTGAGAGCTGGAGAGCGGGCTCCGGCAGCGGGGCGGGGGCGCTGCCCGGGCTCCGGGGAGAGCTGCCCGCTTGCCTTCCCGCCCGGAGTGCTGAACCCTCCCTCCGGCAAACGCGGCTCAATCCAAGAGAAACGAAGCTGCCGGCACTGCCGAGTTGGAGGCTGTGCTGCCGAGGGCTCGGGTCGCTCCGCAGGCGCCCCGTAGGCGCCGGTGCGCCGGTTNCTCCAGCAGCTCTGTACAGGCATTTTCAGTGCTTCTGGGGACAGACCAATAAAAAAATTAAAGGTAAGCCACTCATTATTTGTAGTCAATTATCTAAACATCTTATATGTGCACACTTACACACACTACACTATTCCTGGCTTGTTTTGTGGTGTTTTTGTTCAGGGGTTTTTGGTTTTGATTTCCAAAATTGCCCTTTAAGTTTATCATTGCTAATATTAACTATGTCTTATATAAACATGATGTGTACCGTAAGTTTTTAATGTACTGCAATCAGCCTGTGTTACAGTATTCTGCTCATGATTGTGTAAATACATTGTATATGCTAGTGGGTGACTATAGGTATATGCTAAGATATGCTAATAAAAACAGCCCTACTAAATGAGCAGTAATTTACAAAACTGATTAAACTGTTGCGAGTTGCCACAATGCTGATTGTGCATATATTTACATTTAAAAACCTACCTCTTAGCGTGCGTGTCCTTGTAATTAGCACGCGTGCCGGGTGGCCTGCATGCAGTTGGTGGGAGAGCGCTGGTGAGTGAGCAGCGGCACGGGCGGGCAGTGCCCTGCGGGGAGGGGGCACCGCGCCGGCCGCAGCTCTCGGGCAGAGCCCGGGGATGCCGCGGGCCGAGTCCCGGCCGGATGGGGCCAGCTCACCGCCGCCGGCAGCCCCTCACCTGCCGGCCCGGCGCAGGTGCCGCCGCA
>VYXC01005992.1:110306-308792 GCA_013397175.1 Platysteira castanea
CCTCGCCTGCTCCCCGGGCTCCCGGCGCCGCAAGCAGGGGCCGGGGAAACGGGGCGGGCCCGGTGGTGGGAGCCCGTAGCGGGGCCGGGGCCGAGGCGCGGAGCTGAGAGCTGGAGAGCGGGCTCCGGCAGCGGGGCGGGGGCGCTGCCCGGGCTCCGGGGAGAGCTGCCCGCTTGCCTTCCCGCCCGGAGTGCTGAACCCTCCCTCCGGCAAACGCGGCTCAATCCAAGAGAAACGAAGCTGCCGGCACTGCCGAGTTGGAGGCTGTGCTGCCGAGGGCTCGGGTCGCTCCGCAGGCGCCCCGTAGGCGCCGGTGCGCCGGTTGTGCGAGGGAGCGGAGCCTCCTGGAGCAGCCGGCGGGAGAGGACCAAGCCCGGAGGTGCGGCGGCACGAGGGGGTGACGGTATTGGTGATCAGAGCCCTTCAGAAAACCAGACCTCCGGAGCGGCAGCTCTACTGAATTCCCGATGCCTGCTTGTAAAGCAGGTGCAGGAAATTAAATGATAATTTATTTGAGCATGTATTCGCTTTGCTGCTGGTGGGAAGGCTAGAAAAGTTAATCATGATGTAGTTGCTGTCAGTACATGACAGAATAGCTGTGATGGTGAATAAGGCGCTTTTAAGGAAATAATTATAAAAATTGCATCTTAGCGATGAGATTTGCTTTTCTTACAGAAAATGTGATTAGAAAAATATTAGACACTTTCTGTGTTTCATTAAATTCATATGTATTTATACATCGCAGTTGGCTTAGAAGGAAGCTTTTGCCCGCTAATTACAGTACTAGTTTATGTGGTTGAAGCTTGTACTTTTGTGAGATTTAAACTGGAAATTCAATATAGGCTGTTCTAGGCACTTTGCAAGGTGGGGAAATAACGCAGTTTGGTTTCTTTTGTGGTTAAACTCAAACAATTGCATGTTGGCTTTGTTCAATTTGAGGACTACTTCAGCAGTCATTATAAGTGTTATGAAACCAAGCAGTTTAGCTAATATTTTGAAAATTGAAAAATAGTTTGGGGAGAAATACAAAAGAAAATGAGTAATCACTAATGAAATGAACATTCAGTGCCTTTAAAATAAATATCTCCACGTTAGTATTTCTAAGATGTTACTTCTGAGTTTATTAATAAAAAACTAGAAAGGAGTATATTTATGGTTTATTTCTAAATTGACATAAATCTCTTCTTTTGTAGATCCCTAGACAGATAAATGATACACTTGTATGTGACTAGCAACTTCCTCTTCACAGTTAAGAAGTTCTTCTTTGTAGCTTTCTGACAGGGTGAGGTGAGAAGAGTAAGGTGAGATTGTTCTGAATATGCTTATTTTTTGTTTCAGATTTGTAGCTGTTTGCTCACATGTGTCCAGGGGGAGATGAAGTACATTGGATCCTGCATAGTTTGGCTTTGTATGGCAGTCTTCCTCCTTCCTGTTTCTACTTCTGTGGCTGTCAGTGACCAGACAGGTACTTCCACTTTTCTTGCCCATCACGGACCAGAGGCATAAATCTCAGTACTGAAAATTTTTTAGCAATTAACAGCAGCACAAAGAAAATAAACAATATGAACAGATAAAAATATGCAAGATTGTATTAAAACTCTTTTCTGAAATGTCCTAAGTTGGAAGCAGTTCCAAAGCAGCCTTTCTGCGTCCTGTGCTTGGAAGATTCACATTTGGAGATAACTGTAGTTCCTAGGAGTTTTGTTTTGTGCTGTTCTTTTCCTGCCATACAAAACAAAATTATAAGTCAGAGCTGCAAAACTTTTGTGAACAAAATCATGAGGCTTTATTAGAGCAGACCAGGTATCACACTGACCTAAAAAATCTAATGCTCATGTTAACCACACGTATACTTAATCCCTAGACTGGGTCATATGTTTCACACATGCAGAGTTAAAAAAACCTTTTTCCTAAGAAGATGGGGGAAAGGAATAGAGTGATATTGTTTAATTCAAAAGCTGTTACCTGTCTTCTGCAGATTTTTCTCATATTTCTCTGTTTTCTTCTTTCTCTTACTTCCCATGTGTTATCTAGTGTTCTCACTTAAACTCTATGTTAACTCCAGAATGTGGTAAATTCTGTCTTAAGGACACATCATATGTGCTTGTCAAATACAGAAAATCAGTTTTCTAGAATTTCTCAGCCTCAGCATCTACTTCAACTTATTATAATTTTCCTACAATTATTAGCAAGAAGAACATGTTTATTGCCATTTAAATTGAGTTGGGCTTTTTTCTCAAAAATAAAATTAACTCTTAGTAGTGATGTTCCTTTCCAGAAATCTTATGAAAGATAATAGAAATTACACACACACAACAACTTTGAATCTCAATAACTCATTTGATACTCAGGCCCAAGAAATTTAAAAAGTCCATGACTAGGAAAATAATCCTTTTACTACCCCTGGAAACTATAAGTAGTAATAATGAATAAATAATAAGTGTAATGTGTGGGCTCTGAGGTAATAATAATGCATTGTGAAGAGCCTGAATTTAAGTCAAAGTCTTTTTCCCCTTATATTTTTAGGGCAGGGAGCCTAAGTGCTCTGCTGATGAATTATTCTTAATCCCTCTGAGAGAGTGAGCCTGCATCATAGCTGTGAAATCTTTCTGCCTGAAAGAAGAAAAATAGGTTTTATTCTGTCATTGTTAGGTGGTAGGTTGCAGAAGGAAAGTTTTTAAAGTGCTGAAATGATGTGAGTGCAGAAGGTTCCCTAACAATATAAATTGAAAGATGTTAAAACAAAATTCCAAGAAGCATTGTCTCTTTTCTTTTATATATTTTTTTCCCAAATGAAATGATGCCTTAATGAAAGTTGGGCCAGCCACAGAAGATGTGGCAGATACACTGAACTGCTAATAAAGTGTATCGGAACCGTACATTACATTCTGTTAGAAGTTTGTGGCTAAGCAGCCAGCAGTGAAGTTGCAGTTTCCCTTAGCCTTGATTGCCACAAATGGATCAAATATGGGTTCAAATGAACTGCTAGGAAGAAGAGGAGAGATTTAACTTCTCCTGTGAATAGCTGATGGTGTGCAATTGAGAGAGGCTTCTTCAGTTTGTGGTGGTACAGGCAGATGGTGAGGAATAACAAGTAGGTAGCTGCCAGCTTGAGCAGCTCTGCCAACAGCAGGTGTGTGAGTTAAGCCCAGAGTTAAACTCCAGTTGATAACAGGAAGGAGACTCTACTAGACTCTGTAGGGATGGTTACAGTCCAAAAAAGAAATACAAGTTATAGACCAGAAAGTAGGAGTTTGGAAAGAGTGCACCCAGTAACGGAGCAGCGGTCAAAGTGGTACAGCTCTTTCTGTCAACCTTTTGTTAATCTGCTCTGTTCACTTGAACCGAGTTCTCTGTGTTGCAAAGTTGTCTTGTTCCAGTTTGATAGTTTGTATGCAGATGAATCTGTTACAAATTGGAAATGTGTTTGCTTCAAGAAGACAGTAATATCTAAAGTTTGTTTTTTGTTTTTTGTTTTTTTTTCCTGTCTTGCATTCAGTGGCTCCTTCTTGGGCTTTTGTTCCTTCCTATGTACCAGTTCTGTGTGAATCAGCATGTGTCCTTCAGTATCTGCCTAGACCATCTTTTTGGTTTTCTTCCTTCAACAACGTATGCATAGCATTTATTTCTCTGTGCTAATACAAAAGTTTTTCCAGCAAAACACTTTTAGGTAGGATCTGAGACTATTGTATTTACATCTTGAAATATCTCATCTGATCTGCTTTAATCTAAAGGAATGGCTTCAAATACATGTAAAAGTGTAAACTAGAGTTAATTTGAGGGTGGTGAGGCAAAGCGTGTTAGGGGAAGGATTAGCTTGCGTGCATATGTAGGGGGGAGTTTTCTGAGCAGGTATGCTGAATATACTTTGGGCCTTATTCACTGGGCCAATACTCTAATAAATAAATACCAGTATTGAAAAAGAGTCAGAGGCTGAGAGAGTATGCTGTATCTTCTCGGAGCAGTCCTCCTTAGGCTCTGAGGGTGCCAGTATGCGTTAGATTCACATCAATAATTTCTTTCAGTTCTCGTGTTTTGATATGCTGAATGGTCATTAGAAGGAAGTACTCACTTCTCATGATGGAGTATAGCAAATCTGAGGGGCGAGGGTTCAGGAGTTTTCCACAGGCATATTTTTGATCTGACTTCAAGAATACTTTCTTCATGCTGTCAGCTTATTATTGTTGGGAATATTTGGAGTTTGAGTGTGGACGTTAGCTCTTTCTGTAGTGACACATGAAGTTCTAATTTGATTATTTCTGAATGCTTTATATTAAGAATATTATGTCTCATTCCCAGATCATTGCTTCTTTTTCGACTTTCTTTTACAATTACTGTTTTTTAAAGTCACTTGCTAATCCATGAAAAACGTAGTATAAACAAAGTCCTGGGACTGTCAGCATGGTGAATTTATTGCCTTTTGACATGGAATGTGTTGTGAAAAGTATTGGCTATGGATCATAATTTTAGATAGGCACTCTAACCCAAATACAGTAAGTGGTTTCAAGCGTGCAAATCAGTTCAGCTTTTTGGTTTTAATGTTTTAGTACAGCTAGATACTTCTCAAAATCAAGATAATGACTCTACAGTAACTCATATACAATGCATTCATATTTCTAATATTCCCATCCTACCTGGCCTTGAATGTTTCCAGGGATGGGGCATCTACCACCTCTCTGGGCAACTTGTTCCAGTGTTTCACCACCATTACTGTAAGCTTTAGTCTAAATCTAACCTCTTTTAGTTTAAAACCCCTGTTCTGTCACAACAGATCTCATAAAAAGTCTGTCTCCATCTCTCTTACAGGCTCAGTAGCTGGAAGGCTGGAGTACGGGCTCCCCAGAGCCTTCTCTTCTCCAGGCTGAATGACCCTAACTCTCAGGAGAGATGCTCCAGCTCTCTGATCATTTTTGTGGCCTTCCTTTGCACCTGCTCCAGCAGGTCCTTGTCTTTCTTGTGTTGGGGCCCCAGAACTGGATGCAGTGCTCCAGGTGGGGCGGTCTCATGAGAGCTGATGAGCCCAATCACCTCTCTTGACCTGCTGGCCATGCTTCTTTAGATGCAGCCCAGGATATCATTGGCTTTCTGGGCTGTGAACACACAGTGTCAGCTGATCTCCAGCTTTTCATCCATCAGTATTCTCAAAGCCTCCACGTCAGGCCTGCTCACAATTCCTTCATCCCCAAGCCTTTTTCGATACTGAGCATTGCCCTGACCCAGATGCAGCACCTCATGAGGTTGTTAAACCTCACGAGATTCCCCTAGGCCCAATTCTCAAGCTAGTCTACCTCCCTCTGGATGACATTCCATCCTTCAGGTGTGTCAGCTGCACCACTCAGCTTGGTGTCATCTGCGAATTTGCTGAGGGTACGCTCAATCCCTTCATCTATGTCATTAATTAATTAAATAACATTGGTCCCAAACTGGATACCACTTGTCACTGATTTCCCTCTGGACACTGAGAAGCTAACCACTCCCCTGTGGATGTGACTGTCCAACCAATTCTTCATCCACCAAGCAGTCCACACATCAAATCCCAATCTCTTCAATTCAGAGATATTGTGGGGACCATGTCAAAGGCCTTGCAGAAATCCAGATGACATACATAGCTCTTCTCTTGTCCACTGACGTAGTCACTCCACTGTACAAGGCCACAGGATTAGTCATGCAAGATTTACCCTTGGTGAAATGATGCTGGTTGTCCCAAATAATGTGAAGTCCTGTTTTTCACTACTAACTCTTCTTCATGGGAGAATATAGTTGTCCAAGAATCTAGCATGAATATCCTAATCCTTGAGCTCTGTTGCTTGGATTTCTTATTTCTGCCTGCCAATGCTGTTACATTACTTCATAAACATCTAAATAGTCACCAGACTTGAAGATGACTTTTTTACTGTATCATGTTTCCTTCATCCTTCCCACCCTTGTCTTAATTAACATATACGTTGTAATGTAATATGATCTTCTTTATGGAGTACAATAACAGAATACAAAAAATCACGTCGTATTTCCTGGTGCCTGCATCCTTGAGGCTACTGATATGTAAGAAATCAGAGTTCTTGACCTTATTTGAAAGCAAGATAGCTGGGTCTGCTTATCTTCAGTATGAATATGTTTGAGGTGGACTCACTGGATGTCATTGCTGACATTTGCAAGTTTGTGGCAAGCTCTGAAGAGGTTGCCTATGTCTGTGTGTTCATGAAGCCTGATCCAGTAAGAGTATGAGAAAAATCTCGTTTAATATGGGTTCCTGCCTGAAGCTTCAGTTGACAGAGGATGTGGGTATTTGTCAGGCTGGGCTTTGCTGTTTGGCCACATTCATTAGGCTGCTCGTGATTACAGACGGAAGCTTCAGTGCCCTTGCAAAATGTGTGTGTCAGTGGTGGTAGATGGCAGCTGAAAACTTCATCTGAATGTGAAGTTCAATTATAAACTAGCTCATGGGTACTTGTAAAGTGAATCTAGCCGTTACAGGTTACACTTGATCTGGAGAAGCCAAGACTGCCTATTAAAAGTTAAAGTTCCCACTCAGGAAGTGCACACTAGATATCTGTAAGATGGAGACTGAAGCACACACCAGAGTCTCTTCTGTCCCCGTTTGCATGGAATGGAAAGCTGAGCATGGTGCCTAGATGGAAGTTGCAGTGTGCTTCAACAGGTGTCCTGATCATTCCAAGAATTTGGAACACGCCATTGCGTGTTGCAATAGATATGTCTAGATGCAATGCCTTTTTTTTTTTTTTTTTTTTGTTTCAAAATGCTATCAGAAAACAAACAAAAAATTCTTACTATCATCTTACTGGAAAGAGAGAAGACAATGATCTGTGATGTATCTGTTTGGTCTGCATAAATTAATATTTTCACAATTATTAGATTGATTTTATATTAATGAGCTCATAGCTAGAACTCATTGGTTTATAAAGATCAAGGTCTGATTTTTCGAATGGGTAGGTGAACTTGTTAATTGATAGGTAAGTTAACTTGACCTTTGATATCACTGGTTTAATATTAATTTTTTAGTTCAATCCACACAGATGCAGTTTTATCATGTGCAGAGCACTCTAGTGTATAAACATAAGCTTGTTCTTCTTACTATTTCATTAATTTTATAGTAATGTATTTTAACAGGCCAGATAGGTTCATGGCTTCTGTACCCGGATTAGCAAGTAAGGATTTTTCTCATTCCTTTCCTTTCCTGAATATCTTCATGTAGACCTTGTCATTCAGCTACCCACTTGTTGAATGGGCAAACTGTCTGTTTTGTCTCAGGCTAAAGAAAATTTAGGAATCTGCTAGCAGTACTAAAAATTGTGGAAGAGGTTAACTACACAAGCTGTAATTGCAGAAAGAATTTTCATCAACCCATAGTAATGAAAGTTGTCAGTCTTGGTATGGAGAGGATTTGGTCTTGTTATTTGGGAGTTTTCCCTTAGCTCTCTGGTAAAAGGAGTAGCATTGAACTAAAGGAGTGCATCAGCAGCATGCGATAGAAGATTCGCGGTAACTCTTTCAGTTCTTCTGGGGGTGTGGAATACAAACAAATAACACTTAAATGGCCTGTCTGTGCTGTGACTGTTATGCCACTGATAAAAATAGGTCCACAGTCCAGATTGTGGCATGTGAGGAATCATTGCTCTCATCTGGATAACACAAAAATTAAGGCTTGTCTTTATTTGGACTTGGAAGAAAGTGGCTGTGGGGAATAGGCTAGAACTTAGTAGTCTTTCACTGCTCAAAACTCATGTAAGTTAATGCTGAAAAAACAAAGCACACTTACGCTCCAGGTTTTCTAAAGCTTACGTCAGTTTGGGGTAAAATCAGCAATAAGTACTATCTGTCTGCTCTTATTATAAGTCCTGTCAAGAATTTAACCAAAAAGACAACCTGCCTTGAAATAGATTGAATGTTTTGGAAAAAAACCTTTCATAGAAAACATGCAGATTTAAGAAAAACATCTGTCCACGTATGTCTGACATTCTTTTATGACTTCAGACATAAATGGCTTCCTTTACTCCAGCTTATTTCTTAGACCTATACTTCTGTAAATCCACCCTAACGACATTCGTTATTTTAGAGTGACTGTATATAGAAGTCTATAGTTTAATAAGCTGTATGTAATTGAAGGTTAAGGTTTGTAGACCAGAGGGTATCTAAGGTGAACCTGTTTCTGTCCCATACTGTGTGTGTATATATCAACTGGTGTATTGAAATTCCTATGTTACTATGTAATTCCAGCAAGTGCTTTTCGCACTCTATGAAACTTCCTGCTAACCAAGAATGATGAAAGATTTCACTTCAGAGTTTTCAACATGAATGTTCTTTACAGTTCGGCATCTTTTCTGGGGAAAGGGAATTTACAGAGTTTTTCATGCATATGTTTCACCTCATTGGTCATGAAACTCTATCTGTATAGGGAAAAACATACACATACGTGTATTTATGGATCTATATGAGGGAAATAAGTTATTTATTTTCTTAGCACCTTAGAAGTAAATTAATTTATCTATGATGTTACTCGTAGTACTAAATTGTTAGTTGTAACTGTAATTGTACATGTGAAGAACATGGAACTTAATGAATCTTACAAAAAAAAAAAGTGTCTTACCCAGTCTATTCTTTAAATAATTGACACAGCTTTCATTAACCATATTATCAGGAAGTGTCTTTATGTCTGTATTATATAATCTAGTTTAACTTTTACTAGTTATTTCCAGTTAGCCATTCTTAATCCAGATCAAATACTGAAATATATTTAACAGCATTTAAGAGTTTTGAAGCATAATATGCTTTCTTCATGACTATAGAATGAATGACAAATTTCACATGCTTTAAGATTGCAAATATAGCCGTTTTGAATACCAGTGTTTTGGTCTGGATGCTCTTATGAAACATTTAAATATAGATGATTCCCAGGTTAATGGTAGGACATTCCTTACTTTTTTCATTACACTAATGCTTCAGAAAGTTCTTTGACCTTTGCTGTTCAGCAGCTTCAGATACACCTTGGACATCTTTTTAGTTGCATCTGCTTGCAAAGCTCTGTGATTAATTGTTGCCCTGGTTTTTGCTACAGCCTTCTGTTTTAACCTTGGAGTCGGAATTCTTTCACACAGTTTCATGTAAATAATAGCCAATGTTTACTTAACGGTATTTTCTGGCTTTCGTTCCTTTTGTGATAAAAGAACTTTGATGAGCATCTTTCTTCTCCAGTGAGATTGAGAAGGAAGTAACATGTTTCCCAATCCCTTGTGGAGTTGAGAATTGTATAAAACATGACATATGTAAATAAAGTTGCCTTTTCCCTCCTTTCTGCTGAACCTAGCAGGTATAAGAGCGTCTTTATTGTGTTTTCCCAGACACACTTAATAAGCTTACAGGCCAAATAACATAACTTGTCTTCTTTGATTTGCTAGTTTCATTAGGATTTAGCAGGGCTATTTGCAAAACTTGTTAAATAGCAAGCCTAATTTCTGACCCCTGCACAAAAGTGACATTTTTCTGTATTTTCTTCTTAAAAGTGAGCATTCCTACATATTTATTATAAAAAGAACATAAAGGACTTCATGCAAGTAAGATATTGCATATTAATAATACAGTGTCTTATCAAAGGGTTCAGGTATATTTAACCTCAGTTTACCATGTTCCAAATTTTAGAACATTCTGTTTGTGTACCCAAATACTGTTCTTCAGACTTACTCCCCTACTTAATTGTCAAGCTTTTTTTGTCCCAAAATATAATATTGCTTCATATTCAATAATGGGGGAAAATGTTTCCTAATGATATAGTGAAAAATACAAAAAGAACTTGGAACAGATATTACTGCTTTATAGAGTGTTGTAAATGGAAACAGCGTGGTAAGAGTTTAATGGTTTTCTTCTGGCTATATTGTTTATTTGAACTTTAACCAAAGGCAGCTGAATTAAAATGTGATACAAATTCTATCTGCTTATATCATTGGAAGTGTAATATAAAATCTACTCTTGTTTAGATTTTGTAATTTGGTTTATTGCTGCTTTTCACATCCTAAATAAACAAAAAGAAAAATTCCTGTCAATATTACCATCACTGTCATGATAGTTTGTTCAGTTCCTGTTTGTTCAGTTCCTGCTAGTTTGATAATGTTTTGCAATAGAAACTAAACTGTGTTCTCTTGAAGGTGCTGTGTGTCCTTTAATGGAAACAGTTGCCCGTCATCTCAAACAAATCAACGGAGATAGTCGCGGTGTATCAGGTAAATAACTGAACTAATATGGATATCTATATTAATTAGCTAGTAATGATTACTGGATGTAATCATAGTCTGATTGAAGCTGGTTTTAAAATTGAAAGGATAGGACAGAATGCCATCCCCAAGGACCAAAAGCTACTGCTGCTCTTAGGAAGGTGAGATTAAAATCAGAACATGTTTTTCCTGGAAAGTATTGGTTCAAGTTTGGGAGCCACACTAATTTCCATGTTTTTTTCCAATCATCCTGTGTTCTTATCAGTTCAGATGATAAAAGGAACTAACAAATGCATTTTTTAGGTTATAAAGTCATCTACCAAGTGAATTTTGCATGAATAGTTTTAATAAAATGAATATTGAAAGTTTCTTTGACTTCAAGTTCTGCTTTTCAAAACAGCTGGTCAGTCTGTATTCTAGAAATGCTAATATGCTTGCACTCAATTATGCTAAGAATCATTATTTACTTATGGTTTTTAAATTCTGTTAAATTGTATCATATTGTGCCATATTTTACAGGGTTTGATCTGGCAGAAAGCTTTTCTTTAAGGCAAACGTCTTGTGGAGGGGGAAAGATCTGTTTTAAACTGGGAAGTGCACCTCTCATCAGAGATACAAGGTAAGATACTACTTTCATGCTTAGCTTTAAGAAGATATAGCTCAGACTCAATGCTACTAATTAACTGAACCACTGAACATGTATCCGAAGGATGCCACAGAAAGCAGTACGGCTGTTTTTAGACATTTTCAGTTTTTTCTGTGGGAAGCATTTTGATTTTGGTATGCTTTTCTTCTGGAATTTGGCAGTATCTAGGTAGTAAGTTAATTGTGAATAGCACTTTATCAAATCATGATTCTGATACTGAAAATTCTACTGTTAATACATAAATATTTATAAAACAAAGGAAAGAAATAATTTTTGTGGTATGACAGGAGGTATTATACTAATCTCACCTCAGTGAAGTTGTCTGTCCTCTCTCTCACTACTGCTGGCAAGGTTAAAAAGAGGAGTATCACCATTTCCTCGAATGCTATTTTTTTATTTTCCTGGTACTCACATTTTGCCTTTGAGCAGCAACAGCATAGTGGGTACTCAGTGTAGAGGAGAAAGTAGGAAAAATCCTATTCTGGCACAGGGTGAGATGAAAAGCAGAGACTGCATGAAAAATCAAAAGGAGAGTGAAAGAGAGTAAGGCACAATTGGATTGGATGGACTTAAATTTGCACAGGGACGAGGAAATGTCAAGAAGCAGTTAGGAATGTAGTTTCAAGTTCCCTGTGCTCAGTGGAGAGAGAGGATCATCTCAGAGCTTCTTGGTTGAGATGTGCTCTGAGTCATGGGACTGTGGTTTCTGTACAGCGTGTTCCTGTCATGATGAGGGAAGCAACTCTATTCCCATGTCTTCAGGTTGGGTATTTTCTGTTGCAAGATGTCTGGCTGCAGCTTGCCCAGTAAAAAAATACACCTGGTCCTCGGACTTCCCCTTTGCTTGGATCCTGGGCATAGCAAAGAGGGACTGTGAGTAGCATGAGGCCAGGGGGAAGCAAGAAGAGAATAACTGGAGGCACCCAGGCAAAAAACAAACTGATCTTTGTGAGAGGAGCATGGCTGAAGAAAGAATTTATCTAGAAATTTAGAATATTTAGATTATCTAAATTTTTCTGGTATGTTAGATACTGTAAGCGCAAATTTTTATGCTTGTGTAATTCCACAAAGTCAAACTAATCACTTTTTAAAAAATACCTTTGACAGTAGCTATTGAAGGAAAAACGACTAGACAAAACCGCTTAACACGAAGAGTGCTCTTCTTTTATTAAGACCTCTCCAGTATTATCCAGATTGTCTTTAGATGAGGAACAGGAGAAATTACGTACCACCCATAAATGTCTTTACTAAAAATATTTTGAGAGCTTTTTAGTAAGAAAACTTTTCTTAAAAAAAAAATTAATTTTTCAGTTTTTTACAAGTTTTTTTTTTTCAATATACGGGAATTTGAGGGAAACATGGACTATAGAAGAGTAGAAAATCAAGGCAATGCCAAAAAATGTGGAGCAATTTTCCTTTAGGAATAAGAAGCTAGGTAGTGCTAGAAATGCATCTTGCAAGCTGACTTTATTTTGAAACAGTAAGCAAATCAGGGACGAAAATGGAGTACAGAGGTGCTAGAAATTGCAAAAGGGTGAGTTATTTAACATTCATATGACTTTGAGGTAAAATTCTTGATTCGAAGTACTGATTTCTAAGAATTTCTGAGTGTTTTTGAAAGTGGTCTGAGAGGTGATGTTGAGGTTAAAAAACATAAAGCTTTTTTCTTGGCTTTATTTTAGTTGGCCTGAATAATAATGTCTGGTTTTTCTTCTTTTGAAAACAGTTTATTAATAAAGGCAATGCAAATGGGGAATTCACACCATGGCTGATAGCTGTGACCTACCAAAGCCATAAGTATTAGCGATTGCAAGGAAAGTCACAGTAGTTGTTTGATTAGGGGGCTGTTTTTGAGTTATATATTTTTTCCTATATTTTATCTCATCCGCTTTTTGAAGGGAGAGAAAAATGGCTAGTTGTTCTTCACTGTCAGCGTAACTTGGGCAGGGGTAAGGAATTTCAGTTAAGGGTAAACTTGGAAGGGAGGTGGCTTGGCTTTCATGGTCTCTTGGTTCTCACATTCCTCTCTGTCCCTGTTATTTTCTTCTGTGTATCCTCATTAAAGAAAAAAACTAAAGAGAAAGTCTTTCTAGTTTCCCCTAAAATTATGCATATCTAATGGATGAAAATTTTAGCTGGATGAAGCAACTGAGATGATTATTAATAAAATGCATATCAGTGCTAATATATGAATATAGTTAGGCAGAAAATTAATATCATGTTGTCAGTGATAATAAGGTGCAAGATAAGATTTTCAGTCAGCTTGCTGTGCAAGTAAGTAGTACCTCCTACATATACCTTCCTGAACAATAGAAGGGTTAAAAGTATTTTCAATAATATTCAAACACTGGAGAATTTCTATTAAATCCTTTTTCTTCATAGCAATAATCTTGCTCATCCTTTATAAACCTTTCTTTGCAGAAATGCATGTCATTAAAAAATGAACTCTATTCTTAATTATTTCAGTTTTTTGAATATAAAATGGCTCTCTGAAATTGAGATAAACAAAGTTTTTTAAAAGTATTTGTCTGAAGCATTAAAGTGTGTTATTTTTTAAACTCTTCTGAAGTTTTAGGGTGTTTTTTTTAAAATAAGGGCAGAAGGCAGCCAGGAGTGCAAAGTCAGGTTTTGGATTTTTACATGGTAGGGTTACAATAAAGGATAGCCAGAAGCTTGGGTATCTGTCATCATAACCTTATAATTTACTATCTCAGTTCCCCATGTACATAATCTTTTAATTAATTATTTTTATTTAAACCCACTTCTCTTACATTATGTCAGGTTGTGTGGTTCCAGACCCCTTGTGTTATTAGATGGCTTTTGGGATCATTCTACCTCAGAAAATATTTTAGTAGACGTGGTGTGCAGTAAGCAGCAGAACAGTGTTTGTTATCCATCCTGCAGGAAATTGAGAGTATCTGATTAAGCTGACTAGCAAGTATCAAGTAACTTGGCACATCTCCTCTTGCATTTCATTCATTCAGTTGTAGTGTGGGTAATAGAAAGCTATGCTGTGCCATTTTTCTTGTGTGATGCCATTTTGGTTTTTTTCAATGGACCTGGAGTAGTGTTTCACCTATTTATAAGTTGTAAATAATTTACAATGCACTGTCAGCTTGGGAAATTGATTACGTTTATTTATGTTGGACTTCAGCAATAGGTCTATCTCTTTTTGCGATGGAGTTCTGTGCATATATTGTCTTGTGATAGCAGATGGATAGCTTTTCTTATGCTTAATGTAAATGACTATTAATTATTAATATAATGCCAGTAATATTTTCCTGATTAAAACTGTGAATGGCTTATTGCAGTTCTTCGTGGACTTTAACGCAAGTTGTTCCTGAGGAAAGTAGTGTAACTGAGCTTTTGAATCGTAAAGAAACTCATAGTAAAGTACTGTTAGGCAGACAGTCTAATTATATAGTCATAATCACCCCATAGAACCATAGAATAATAGTAATTATATCTTAACAATTTATGTATTTTTTTTAAATTTTATCTCAACAAATACATTATAGAGTCATATTTCTTCTCCAGACTTTAACATGTACTGCCCATGTAGTGTATTCCAGTGTGGCACAGAGCTTGCTGACAAAGGAGCACAGGGTTTTGTGCTGATAGCATTCCTTTAGGCCTGCCAGCAGTATTCAGTACTTCTGGACATAAAGCCTTTTTAGGCTTATCTTTGTTCTTCAGTTGCCTTAGAGTAAATAACTCTATGATGAATTCATTTCACTGACTTTGTCTAAAGATGCGTCAAACATCAGTTGTTCCTCATTCCCACTTTTCTGTGTTGATGATGGGCCATTTTTCTCCTCTTCTGAAAGCGCCAATAAAGGAGATAATAAGCTGGTTTCGGCTGAGTTTCAGAATGTTTTTGAAATGGATGTTCACGATTAGCAAATCTTCATGGCACAGTCACAGCTTTCTTATTTTGTAGTTTGTTTGGCTTGACAAACTATTAATTTACTGAGGAGATTATCATAGCTGGCTGTTAAATGATCTGAGTTACAGCAGTTGGGATTACTCTCGCGACTCTTTTAGGAATTCTTCCCCTTTCGTTGCAAGATACTACAAAAGAGCTTGGATTTTGACTGTATTTGGACTACAAGCTCCACCAGCAAAGTTGTTACTCAATTCTGCCAGAAGAGTTGTGGCTTGGGCCATATTTCAGGGAAAGTGTTTCACCTCCTTGGGATGTCTAGTTACTGGAGGAAGAAATACTGTTCCCACTTGCCTCAGTAAATTCCAGGCGGGAGCTTTCTTTCTGCTGAGAACAGAAATCAATGATGAAAGAATATTTGTGTGGGGTTTTCTGGTTTTTAGTGCTAACCTTTTAATCACAAAAAGACCTGGAGGGAATTCCATTTTCCTAGAGCAGAGCTGGCATCAAGTGAGGGAGTTTCTGTGCTCACTGTTAGAAGCCTTTTCATAGCCAGCAATTTTCTTTCCCAAAACCACCTATCTCTACATAACTTTGCCACGATTTACTTTTGCTGTCTCTTCTCTGGCTGTATCTGCTGAGACCTCTCTTCACCAAACTAAATAGTACTGAGTTCCTTTCATAAACTTCACCTCTCCATGAAGGTCCTCATGGGCATGATTTTTTATTACTTTTGCACATGGCGTTTGTTTTGAGCAGCAGAGTTCATTTCAACAGTCTTCTTGAAAAATATTTTAAGACTTATTTTAGGAAGTTTTATACATATTTCTTAAAAATAGTATAGAATAGAAAGATGTGAAAATCACCGATTTCCAAAAAAAATCATTGAAGACTTTTAACGCATGACCGAAAATGGCAATGAGGTATTATCCCAGTTTTAAGGCAGTAATTACAGTTACTCAAACCAGCTTTTATCTGTGCTTACACAAAGTCCTGCTAGACTTTGTTCTGTTAAAATATTAAATGGTTATGTAAGAAAACACCTCTCCTCTACTATATCATGTATTTATTTGAGGTCATTTGAGCAGTTGGAGCCAACAAAGCTAAGACTGAAATGTCTGGTATTTTGGTTGCAGGATATTTTCAAGAAAAAAGCCTTGCCTTTGGAATTTGTTTCCTGAGTGTGGGAGCTTGAATTTGGTACAAATTCTGATGTTTATTCAGGTCTTTCAAAGTAGTTGATCAGAAGCTGTAGTGATTCAATCTTTCTTTTTTTCCTGAAATAGTGTATTTTTTGTTTATTTCCAGAAATTTCAAAACTTACTGTATTTTACAAATTAAAGAGAAGCAAAATACAGTGATTACTGTTGAAAGAACAAATTGGTGTTGTACCTACCATGTAAATACCAATTATTTAATTTCATAACTAAGAAGAAAAATGGGGCTTCTTACCTTGTAAAATGACAGACCAATGCTTCTTTTAAAGAATAATCACATGTGAATGTCTTTCTGCATTTTTGAACTTGCTTCTGCCTGGCAACTTATAAGAAATATGGCAATTTTTATAAAATTCATAATTCAGGTATTAATGGAATTTAATGTCTATATTGAGTTTGAATCATCCAACAATTTAACATGTAATTTACTACGCAGAAAGAATTGGGAAAGCAAAAGTAAAGACAGAGGTGGCAGAGGGGAAGAGTAGGTTTAAAAATGTATAGTGCTTACATTAAAAGTGTGGTGTGGAGGAACAGAGAGTTAGAAAATCTATTTTAATTAAGCCACTGACTGTAACAAATTAGAATTCTTTGATCTGTAGTGTGTTCCCCTGACCGTGGGCACTTAGTGGGGCAGTGTCATATCAGTCGAATTGGTAAAACACTGTTGGATGAAGCAGACTCTTTCTTTTCCTTATTTTTCCCAGTGATGATGTTCTTGCTGTAAAGCACTTGCAAATAAAGGGAAGAGGCTTTTGGGAGATGTGCACTTTAAGGGCACTCGTCCACAACAAGAATGTGCAGGAGACCAGCAGTGTTCATGTGGAATCCCATGTGCCTCATGGCAGGCAATAAACAAATCCAAATAAACAAAGCCAAAATTATTATTTGGAAGAAAATAAAATTAGGAGCTTGCTTTCACGGCACCCATCTCCAGCTCTCAGCCTCAGCCCACTTCCTCCACATCAGCATCAGCCTCTCTGTTCAGCGAGGCTGGTGGCCGGTGCCTGTGGCTGTGTCATCTCCAGCAGTTACAGTGGGGAAGGAGCAAGACAGGCTGCCCCCGCCCCGGCAGCATTGCCTTTTGCTAAAACAAACCCTGAAACTGTACCTTCAGTTTTTAATGGTTTAACCTGCCCTGTGGAAAACAATCCCAGTGTTCCCATTAAAACAGCCACATCTGCAATTTCACTTTTGCTGTATATTCCTGTAGGGAATTCCTTTCTATTTTCATCTGATATGGATTCCAAAACTATTTTTCAGTTTTCTCATTTAAGATAGCAAAATCTAAACCACAAATTTTCCCAGATTTTCAATTGCAAGACAAAGTTATTGTGTTATTAGATTTCTAGATTCAGCAGAAGAAATTTACCTAGATACTTCTCAATGACCCTTGTTCAAAAAATGGGACACAAATTCTGATGAAGGTTGTTCAATTTACCAGTACACTAGCTGAAGGAGCTGTTAGTGATGCCAGAGTGTGGGGAGCTTTCACAAAAGTTTACACGCCTCTTACTCCTTCCCAAACATGCTGATTTTTAAAATCTTTGCAATGTTTTCTTGGTTTATCTTGGCCACCTTTTTTGAAGCAAAAGTCTGTCAAAAATGAGTACAAGGAGGATGCAGATCTAAGTCTTTAACAAGGTCTGTGTTTTATAGTCTTAGAACAAAAGGGCAGTTGCAAAATCGGTACAGAAGAAATTACTTGGAAAACCAGAATAGCTATGGGTATCTGCAGCCATGCTATATGCAACCACACAGAATTCAGTGATATGTACTGGGCATAATGCGTGCAGCTGAGGATAGACTGTAGCCCCATTATGTTGTATATAGAGACTGAAAGATCATTTATCAGTTTTGCTGATTGAGCTGAGAGGATTCAAGTGTCTTTATAAAATGCGTATAATTTCTCTAGCTGAAGCAATGGTGCCACATGCTTCAAAAGTCATTTATCAGCAGACTGGGAAAAAAACCAGAACAACAAACAACCCTGTAACAAATCAGATCTTTCTTTTTCTGGCTTTTGTGATTTAAAGCTGTGAAATCTAGTTTGCTTTAGCTATGCTGTCAGGCATTTTTCCTCTTAACTAAAGTTGTACCTACAAAAAGATATTTATGCTGATATATTTGTGTTTATACTGGGGCTTTTTGTTTAAACATTTCATAGAGATATCATACCCTCCCCCCCACCTTGACTCTGAATTTTTAGGTTTTATATCTAAAAATAGTTCATGGTCTGTCTCACAGTGAAACTGCCTGGTGTTTTTTCATTACACTGATTTTCATCTATTTTCATTTGGTTCTGATAGATTTTTGGCCTCTAGCATTTCTATGTGGTTAGCTCTTTGCAGTTTTTATAATCATACCATAATGTATTTTATTTATGGAGATAAACTGACAAAATTTTTAAGATACTTCTTTGATTTTGAGTGGACAGTATAGGCCATGCTCTGGTTTTTTCACTTGGAGGTCAGGGTATCAATTTGAGTTCAGTCATAAGTGTACAGAGTTTGCTGATTGCAGTCTTGCCTGTCTCAAGTGAATATTTGTCATGCCACAAACTCGTTTCAAAACTTGGAATGATTTAATAAGCTTCAACTTTAGAAATGATCTGTAATCTATAGAAACAAGATGTACAGATATTGGTATGTTAACAGAACCATATGCAAGACATCATGTTATTTTTGGATTTAGTCAGTGTGACTAGTTGCAGTATCTGAGAATTCTATTTAAAAAAAAAAAATCCTAAAAATACTCTGGGATTAGGCATGACAATTTAGGCTTTGAATAGCTTATTGATGGTTCCTAATATGGCATTATGCTTTTAATTTTCATAGGAAAATTCATGTATCTTTTATTTTAGGGATTAGAGTACTAGTTATTGATACACCTATATTAACAATGTTAATGCTGAAGTCCTTGATAAACTTTGATTTATGTCTTTTACTCAGTTTTCTTTGTGAACTCCTCTGAGATTTCTGCTTAGATTAGATGTTAGGAATTTTTTTTTCACTGAAAGGTTTGTAAAGCATAGAAACAGACTTCTCAGGGATGTGGTGAAGTCCCTATCCCTGGAAGTGTACAAAAAACATATGGATATGGCACTTGAGAACATGGTTTATTGGTGGACACAGTGGTGGTGCTAGGTTGGATTTGACGATCCTTAAGGTCCTTTCCAACCTTAATAATTCTGCGAGTCTATGAGAGTTTGGTAAGAAATGTGTATGCTCATAATCTATGGTGAATATTATTGATTTACTCAAATACTTTTGAGTGCATATCTTGTAAAATATCCATGGCTTAAGGCACATGGGGTTTGCTTTGGACCACTCCTGAGAAGTATTAACACAAATAGCATCATTGGGGTGCCATGACTCCACACACATTTTTTTCCTGTTTCTGGATCTGTCTCTTACATGAGCAGTTCAGAATGATAGATGACTGCCAGTTTAAATTAATCTATAGAACTAAAGAAAAAGCATAACAGTAATCACCAGGAGTGCATACAATATCGGGAACTGATTGCCAAGAGTTGCAGGGAAGAAGGGCCCTTCCAGGTCCACTTCTTGCACTGAGGATGTTCTGTGGTGGATGCATTTACTATGAAGTATGGCACGTGCAATTGCAGCATTAAATTGTTGCTCTTGCTCAGGATTGACATCTACCAGTGACTTGTACAGAATTAGTAGATAGTGCTCACTCATTTTATAGGTAAAGTTGGTATTTGGAAACAAGGGGCTTTGGGAGGTGACTCTTCTATTGCAGTAGTTTGTTTGGCTTTTGTTAATATCTCCTGTGAGATTAAGTTCCTGAGAATTAGAATGTTTAGCATATAACATTATATTTTAATATGAACTGTGGACAATATGTGATAAGGACAGTAACTAGTAAGAATAATCATATGGACAGATGCACTGGAAGAAAATGTACTACAGAAGGGCTAAGTTCTAGCTAAAATGTAAGTTCTAGCAGTACTTTAGTAGTGAAGCTGTATATGACAACTTGAATGTCTGAAAAGGAAATGCCATCAGATATCTGTTAAGTCAAAAAGGAGCACAGACTTTGAAATTATTTCTTTTTTTGACAGGCTATTTTTCTTTCCACAGGACTTTTTTTAAATTTAGAAAGTGATAAATAATTGCATTACTGTTAGTATGTGGAGACAGATATGCTATGCTACCAGGAAATTACATAAGCTTAGGATTGGTTTGTTGTGAAAGTGTTAGGAGCACTAAAAAAACACTTTGTGATTCAAGATAGCTGATACGATTTCATGGAAAGGAAAGTCATGACTCATTAACCAATTAGAGTTCTTGAAAGATCAAAGAGTTATAACATAGCCTTGCTTCTTTTTTTTCCTCAAAAATAAGTTGGAACTACTTACATGAATTCATATTATGCTTAAGAGTACATTTCTTACAGCATCCTAACTTTTTTATCTCAATTAAGTTTAAGTGTCATCTCTTTAAACAGCTTATGCTGATTTTGTTCTAACACACAAGCAAATGTGTTCTTCTACCCAGCTGGCTCTAGGTGATCCTGCGTGAGCAGGGGGGTTGGAAAAGATGACCTCCAGAGATTCCTTCCAACCTCAGAAACTCTGCACTTCTATGATTGTATTATAAACTATACTGTTAACAGGTTTTCGTCCTTAAGAGTAGAGTTTCCCATAATATCGGGTATGTAATTCCATTGTCAACCATGGAAATTATAGGGTAAGAGTGAATTCATGAAAATGCAGGTTTTATATTGGGGTGATGAGGGAACTAAGTACTTCCTTTTTAAAACTTCCAAAGTATTTTTTATTTTTTTTCATCTCATTGCATGCTTAAATGTTACAATTTTATTTAATGCAAAATATTGGTGACAGTAGTGATATTTTCTTTACTGTTATAACTTTTCTACTTTTTATCTACTAGTCTGATATATACACTAGGTAATATGTCCTTAGAATTTTCATCAGCAATACAGATTTCAGTCTCAGCCCTACTGTTGAAAAAGATGATCATTGTTCATTCCAGTTCTGTTACTTTTGCTTGGAAATTACATAGATGATTTAACCTCAAGTTGTTATAGTTGATGCATTGGTTTAATGCAAAGCTTTTCTCCTGTGGAGCCTTCACTCCTTTGAGGAAAGTCTGTGAATTCCTAGCATATCAAGCTTCCTTGCTTGGATATAAGACACCTAGCCTGATTCCTCAGCCTGAGAAAGACTCCCGGTCATATTCAGTGTTCTTTCAAGTTGGGTTTGGTGTGTTCTTTTGATGTGGAGTTTAGAATTAACCTAAATAAAATGTTTATTGACTTATCCATATCACTGCTTGAGGTGTCCTCTCCACACCTCTGTCTTGAGCCAGATGCAAGACCCCATCTCTCTTTATAAGCTTTGTTTTTTGTTTCTCTCCTAGCACTTTAAAGGGAATACCTGGCCATTTCCCAGCTGGGTCTGATAGTAACAGGGTTAGCAAGTCATAGGTCTTCAGTCCATCCTGCTAAATAAAGTTATGACTCAGCAGATAGCGATGTGGGTATTTTTAAACTGGATTTATTTTTAACTCCATTTAATCTGTAACTTACAAAAAAATCTTGTTATTAGAGAAATTGTAAGAGTTGCAGGCTAAGCTGTAGATACTTTTTTTTTTTTTTTAAACTGGATATTAATAAGACAACCTAAGTCCTGAAACTTAGAAAAGTAATTTCCAGTTTCTGAAAATGCTAGTATGTCTTCTGATGTGATGCAAATAAGGTTTTTGATCTTTTCCATACTCATTCACTTCAAATTCATGAATGTTAACAGTTTTTATATACTGTAAAAGAGCACATTATTTATCTAATCGTCCTTCTAAGTGTAAGCAGAACACCAGGCTTAAATATGCAGAGACTAGTCGTGCTGTGTGTAGGGGGTGTTAAAGCAAAAGCATGTTCTCTCTGTAGCTTCACTCCTGCAGCTGACAGCTACTTTTTCAGGTCTGACCCTGCTATCTCGTATCATTAACTGTCTTTCTTACTTGAATCTCTTCTCCTAGTAACTCAATCTTCATTACTTACACCTTCTTTTTTGGGGAGATCAACTGGAAACAAGACAGGTACCAGTTATACCCATTTATAACAGTGCTGTAGGCTGTAGTGCCTTTGGTCTTGCCTTTTTTCTAAAGCACTTCTTAACATGGTCCGCTTGCGACTTTAGCCAGGAATGAGATTATTTATAGGCAGTCCTGCATGCTGAAGAGGAGGAGGCTAGTTATCCAGACAATTATTTGGGGTTAGCAAAAAAAGCATCCCTTAGTTTGGTGCAGCTGCACTCCAAACAGCAGTGCTAATTCTCCCTTTCCACTGCCAGCCGTGCTGTCAAGGTTCACTGTGAGCGCTCAGCATTTTCGTAAGAGGGACGCTGGCCTATGAGATGGTTTGCCCTTTACCATCAGCCAGGGTTGTCTAGGACTTGGCAAAATGAACCCGGGAAGGAAAGGGAGAGCCTGTTCCAAGTGTAATCAGCAGTTCACTTCGCTAGTACTTGTTCCATTGGTTCATTGTAAAAAGCTAACAAAAGTTTGGGATGGGGATGAGGGAAGACAAAACAGGAAGAAACTGAATGTTCTATGGAAGCAACGTTTTTAGGTTGGGTAGCATGATGTCATGCAGAAACACACAAGGTGCCTTCCGAAACCCCAGCGTGAGAAGTAAAAGTGTGTGAGTGTCTCAGCGTGAAGCTCTGCTGGAGCCAGCTCGCCCTCCTGTGTACCAAACTAAAGAGACCATTCTGTTTGTGCAATCAGTTAGTGTCTCTAGGTATCTGTACAAATGTCTGAGGAGAAATGGATGCTTAGATTTCTTCCCCCTACAGGGAAGATTCTATGGACCAAGTACTTCCTGATGTCAGCCCTCCTTTCCATAATATGAAACACATTTTCTCTCTGTCTTCCAACTGAATGACCTTAGCCTCCAGCAGACAAATTGTCTGTTGTAGTCTGTATTTTCTTGACTTTTTCCAGACAAGAGACACCACTTAAATACACAAATAATTAATACTGTACCATAGGTCTTGCTTCAAGGTAGGAAGCATGTGAAAATGTGTGCAGAGCAATTTTCTGTCAGTTGGCTGTCAGAGGTTACCATAATTTTTTTTTCATTAACATCTTCAGAAGGCTTTGTGATCAGCTGAATAATTTCATTCCACTGTAGATAATCATATTTAGCATAAGAACTTAATATCTCATTGACTGCAGTCTGACAAATAACAGACTACTCTAATAACTAGACCTGTTATGTTTGTTCCATATCTGGGAGCTAACTAGAAGGATCATGTGAGTTATAAAATAGCTCCTAAAATGTCAAAATAAAGACACAGACAGATGTTGGAAGAAATATCCAAAGTTCCCTTTAAAGTATTTAAGTTCTCATCCTCTTCTCTTGATGTTTGCCATCCACAATTGGATTTTAGGAATTTAGAACAGCAAAGTGGCATTTTTGCATAATCTCCAAAGACCAAAAGTCTTGATGCAATTCTTGAATGAGCTGAAGACAAATCTTTGCCATTCTCTTAAGCACATCTCGGTTTTAAATTCTGAACAAAGACTGTATCTTTGGAGACAATCACAAACTCAATGTAGAAAAGAATGGATCATCACACTTCTCTGGATTCTGCCGTTAATGTCCAAAGAGATAGTTTTGTTTGAGTTTTTTTGTGTGTTGCTTGTGAGAAATATGTCAGAACCTGAGTAAATTTCTCTGTAGGGGCAATCAATTTACTAGTATGGTTCTGAGTAAGGAAAAGCACTGAAGGTTTCTGGGATGTTCATGATGAACAGTAAGACCATGTTTTCGTGGTTTAGGGTAGTTTCAGTCCCTACGGTGAATCACAGAAGTTGAAACCTATTAGAAAACTGTGGATGGGGCATGTGTGTGTCTGAAGTTCTACATGTTGATATTGAGGGAAAGTAGAATGAGATATTTATCTAGGAAGAGCATAATTCCCAACAGGAAGTGATGACAGTTCAAAAGAGATGATTTTCTCTTAGTTATTTTTATATTTTCAGTGTAGACAGATGCTGCTGCTACTTATGCTGAACACAGGTCTTGCATTCAGACAGTTTCTTTTGCTTAGGTGACCAGAGAACAAGAAAATTGAGAGATGGGGAACACAGAAAGGAAAAACATGGAACTCTAGTTCTTTCACACAGGGGAAAAACATTTCCTCTCCATCTGCTTTCCCTGAATCGTGCAATTGGACAACACTTTCTAGTATCTCTCTGCCTCATGCTGATGAAACCACTAAGTGTGTAACTTTATCAAAAGTGCTGAAAGCTGCCTTCCACAAAATAAGTCTCCAAAATTCTTTGTTGACCTGAAATTTCTCAAAACTTCATCAAAATTCATCAGAATTCTACTTAGGAAAAAGAGAAGAAAAACTGTTGCATTTCCAGTGTCCAGTATTATATATTAATGCTTTTAATTGTTTTGTTCTACTGCTGATTTTTTTTCGGAAAAAATAAAGTACACAGAAACAGGCTAAGCTTGAAAAGGAGACAGTTAGTTTGACATCTTTAAAATCAAAGGAAGGCAGGCTTTTGACTTCATTAAGGCCAGGAGTTCACCAATAATTCCTGTAAATAAGGATGCAGAATACCGCTGGAAACCCTAGGGTAAAAGTACTTTGCACAGGCATAATGGTTTTGGTATTTCTGTGCCTCTTTCAAACCAATCTTTTTTGAAATGCCCTTTAAAATTTTGATATCAATACACTTGACTTTCACTCCAAAAAAGTTCCTGAACAACCTGTATATTAAAAGAGTCAGCTAATCTATACCTGTTCTGTAAATGAAAGCAGAGGCATGCCGAAGTGTATGAAATATTAAGTAAATCCCTTTTCTCAGTGTTAAAATAATCTGCAGCTTTGCTTTCAGCAGTACATTTCATGAGTGGGTTGAGCTGTCCCTAAGTAATTAATAACTCTAAGCTGCCTGAATAGTTTCCCTTGAGTTGCATCATATAATGTGTCATATGAAAACAACTTGAGGCCTAATGTAACACGAAACTATATAGTGCATCTTAATGTGATTTGAGGAAGATGGATGGGAAGGAAATTATTTCTTATTCTGACAGAAAAGACAGCTGTTCTTAGCTTTTATTTGAAAAGAATTTGAAATAGACTTTCTAGGCAGGGATTGGTAAGTTGTTCTAGTTAGTTGATTCCTGTTCTTCTGTTGTACCGGTCAAGTTAGGTAAAAACTGAGAATCAAAAATATAGCAATTTTTTGTAGAAATATTGAGAATAATGTGGAGATTTTTGTATTTGGTCCACTTAAGCTTTACATTTTTATTCATAATAGATCCGAGTTTAAACCCTTTGCAAACTTAAAAAGTTAAACATGTCAGTGTTTCCATCAACAAAGTACTAAATAAATCATTACCCAACATCGGAAAGTTTTTTAAACTAACTCCTTGAGCTCTGGTCACCAAATTATTGTAACATTGTCATGTTACAAGTGACATATACCAGGTAATGGTATATGTCAGCTGGAAAAGATATGTCTTGCCATAAACTCTAAACATCTCTCACTTCACTCTCAGGAAATGCAAGTTGGCTCATCTTTCTCTTCTTGGAAGATATACAGCAAGCTGGAGTCTTCATTGGTACTTGTAAATACGGAAGTTTATCATATACTGTAGTGTATGTTCGACATGGAACAATTAGAGTTCATAAGATTTAAAAATAGATGGTGCTTTTCCATTAGTGCTTTTTTTAAAAATAAAAACAAAAGGTAAATAAAGGATTGCCTTACTAAATTTGATATGGGTAACTCAATGCTGCTTTACAAAGATAGAACTAAAACTGTTTATAGCACAGTGAATACACAGTTAATTCATTCATAATTACTTCTTTTAGTATGCTAGCACTAGCAGTTCCAGCTGGTGTCTGCATTTCAGAACTTTTGAGAAAACAAATGAATAAAGAAAATATTTTGCCAAAAATCATTCTATACTTAATCTTTATAAACAGTGGAAGGTATGCACAAATACAGTGATAATGTTCATGCAACATTCCTGTAACTGCTCCTCCGGTAACCTCATAACATACAGTCATAATATACACCTGTTTTTAGGAAAAATTATGACTGCATTTAATCCAGTAAAAAAGACGAGAATGTAGCAAAAACCTTTGCAACTCTGTGTATACATCTGCTTTGATAGAGTGGCACACAGTTGTTGCAAGAATATTAGTGTGTATTTATTAGCATTCTGGCTGCATCTGCCTCGTGCTTCAACCAGTGAAACATTAAGAGATACCTGAATGTATGGATTTTTAACATATCTATGTACAATCTAAAACCTTGTAGTGTTGGGACAATTTTTGCTGGTTATTGGTGGTCTCCTCAGTTTGCCAGCTGGGGCCTCTGTAATTTACAGTACATCTCAGTCCAGCAGACTAGGGTGGTGTAAATTCAGACCTCTGTATTCAGTTCATGTGCTTCAATTCCTGCTATTGTTTTCAGTAGTTTCCACCAAGGGTGTGCTTTGCTTTGAGAACACAGTGCTCCATTCATGAACTTTAATTTTTTATTATATACTACTGACAATATGGACAGAGGGAGAGAATCAAACTGTTGAAATTCCACCTAAAGTATAAATTAGTCAGACTCTGGGTGCCTGAGTCTGAGAATAATTCAAATTGCCCACTCTCAAGCACCACCCAACCCCTAGTGGCACCTAAAATTAGTAATTTTGGACAACTGATTTCCCCCGGCGTCTGGGCATAAATTCCAGGCATGCTTAGAAGCACCATGGCTTAAGCAGACAGGCATGTAGCTCCCACCCAAGTTTCATTGTGACTCAAAGATGTGTGAAGAGATGCCGGAATGTTGCCCATGTCCCTAGGGGTGCCTAAGCCACTGACTGTGCTTCAGTCACATGTAGTAAGTTTGGACAGCATTGGATTCAACACAAACCACAGCAGTCATGAGTGTTTTGAGTGTAGAAGAGGAAGAGAGCACCTTTTCAATAGCCTTAAAGGTTTGAGCAGTCATCTGGGAAGGCTATCTGGTTTGGTAAGGAAATTTAACAAGAATGGGAGAACTTAAGTGTTGTTCCATTGAAAAGGATATTTTCTTTTCATTAAGATCTCATATTTTTTACTCCCAAGTCTGATAATGTAATTTTGTTCCAACACTGTAGTCCAAAAGGCATCTGGTTGAGAGATCAGATGCCAAGGATACCCTCATCTGCTTGTCGCTGTTAATTTGTAAGTTCTTTTATCTTGTCTTTGTAGATAAATTTGCGCACTTACTGGTTGCTACCCATATTTCTGTTACATTATAACTTGCTTAAAACCTGTCATTTCTCTTACTGCTTTTGGTGTAGACACCATGATCTACTACCCAAGTTAATGTTCTCTATTTGTGTGGTGTGTATATCTTTAGACTTTGAGGTGAGCTTGGTGTAGGTTTCCTTCACCCTTTTTCTCTCTCCTTTTTGTATTGTTTTTATACTGGGCCATGTGGAAAGGTTAAATACTCTGCTGGAGTACTTTTTGGGCTGTGGACGTGTGGAACAACTTGCTTTAGAATTCTTTATTAATGTTTAATGTTGCTCCTTTATTGTTTTTACCTTGGACATAAAACCTCGTAAGTTTTCTCAGGTTTTAAATGCTTGTAGATGTGATCAGGTGAAACAGTATACTAAACATTCAAAGAACTTCTGAATTTCAAATCCAGTATTCCATGAAATTTTGGTTTGGCTTTTCTCATGTTCCAACATGAGGTTTTATGTTAATTTTTCTGTTTGGTCTTTTATTTTTCCCATCAAATGTTATTTTTATATTTATTGTTTAAAACACATACATACTTTGCCTATTTTTTTCAGGATTTTTAACTGATTTTACAGAGTAGAAGATACCATGGTAATAATACTTAAATATCACTGAAGTATCTTACTAATCATCTGTACCTAAATCACTTCAGTGCTCAATGCTTGTTTTTTTTATTCTATTATGGTCACTTTAAGCCATTCAAGGAGCAAGAGAATAGGGGAAATTGTGTATGTTAGCAGATAGCCTGCTAGTTTTCTGGGTATTTCATCCCATTATTTTGTTCCTTTTCATGTTCACCATCTGGCTAGAAGGGTTGACTATTAAGTGCATACTTAAAAGCATCTGTTAATGACTTTTAGGTCACCAAGGACTCTTCATATAGGTATCAATGATAACTCTTTTCAAAATAAAGATACTGCTTCTGTTAAGTTATTTCTCTGGTATATGGTAGTTGTATATTAAATTTGTGCTGTTTGTTGGCCAGACACTGGACCAGATTTCCCAAAGAGTTGTGGAATAATTTCCATTCTAGATACTTCCAAATCTCAGCAGGACAGGACTTACAGTAACCTGATATAATTTTCAGGTTGTCCCTGCTTTAAGCACAGGATTAGATCCATTGACCTCCAGAGGTAATTTCCTACCTAGGTAATTTCGTGAATCTAACTGAATTTATCCTTGCTCCAATTCTGCTTAAATCTTGCCTCTTTAGTTGACTTTGCTGAAATCAGTGATGCCCTTAGGAATTAATATAATCTTATCTCCTTTTCTTATTTCTCCCAATACAGTTTTCTTTTTCAGCTCAAAGGTAAGAGAAGTTAGATTGAACTCTGCTGGTTTTCGTAACGCTGGCCTATACCTTAGCTCTTGTTTTGTTTCCTGAATGGTTTGATAAACAGTCAAGGAAAGTAAATTTGTATCATGTGTACTCACACAACCAAACTTAGTCCAGAAAATTCTGAAAGAAACAAAATTTTACAAGATTTAATACTGATATACATCCAGATGGCTCGGAAGGTGTTAGGAAGGCATACAGTAAAAATCCATGGGGTGGGGGGGTGTAGGGGGCAGGGTGAATGTGTGTGTAAAATGACGCCACCTTGCCCAAAGACTGCTCCTGCTGGTCTTCCAGACTTACCATAGCAATCATTGTTTCCCCTCCTTTCATTTGGTGAAGACTTCTGATCATTTATCTTCCACAGCTGTCTGTCCTTTGCCCATTAATGTGGGTTCCCCTGTGTCCCAATATGGAACTTAGCTGGGAAAGTTAATTGATTTTGGAGAGCTAATCAGATGCTCCCACAGGCAGATATCCTGTCCAGCTTACAGCTGTAAACCTGAGATACCATCTCCTTAGCCCACCTGGGGTGCAGGAAACCACAGGGCTGATCCCATGACCAGGTAGTTTATTGTTCTGCAGACACACACTCATGCCCAGTGAAGGCATTTATTTCTAAATCATAGAGCATATTCTTTATGCTATATTTGAAATACATAGTATGAAATCTAGATCTAAGTACAGCCAAGCCTATTCTCTTTTGCCTTGCCTTTTGACATTCCAACGTCTGTAGCTGTACAACAGCGTGTGGGTCCACTAACAATGTGGGACAGCAGCCAATTCGGTCCTGGGATAAAACAGGAATCAGCTGTGGGAAATAAGCCAAAGAAGTGTGATTCCCACGTAAGGGCCTTAAATAGGTGCTAGTCCTTAAAGAAGCTCTTTGGCAGGATTTAGAACAGGCTTCTCTGCACAGGAGGCATTTTTCCTGAGATCCTAATTTATGTACAACAATATCCAGGAAGGTTGTGGGGCTATTGTTTCACCAGCTGTAGTGCTTCACTCTTTCTTTCCCCCCACCTTTGTTGTTTGTTTTATTTTGTTTTGTTTTTAATAAAAGCTTTATAGCACATTGCTGTATAATTATGATTCCATTAGTATTTTTTAGAACTAAGCCATTTACTTCACATTATTGTGGGAAATAAAATGGAGGAAATTTTTCTGCTGCCTGGGGGGTCCTCAGATTTCCTGAGCTCTGATCCATGGAATGCTTTTTGCACCATGGCTAGCTGGTGGCAAACAGCAATGTGAACACTTTAGATACTCCTTTGTTGTGTAGAGATATGTGCTTTTAATTTTCTCTTCTCTGTACTAGAAAAGAAATAATTAGAAATGCAGAAGCTTCAAATGAAATAAGTTGATTGTACCATCCTAATTTATTTAGTACAGAATTAGTGTATATTTAATGGTTACCAAAGTCTGTAGAGTTGAGGTACATATTTCATTTTTTGTGAAATACAAATTTCCCAAACAGTTCACAGAAGTGGTGTTGCAGTGCATTCTGTGATATAGGTCAGACTTATTTTAGAGATATTGACTCATCTTAGGTAAGAAAGGAATAACAAAATAAAAAAACAGTAAATCATTTGTTCTAAAATGCATTCCTTATTTTTTGTCAAGCTTGCTGAAGTCCAACTTTTCTGATGCTCAAGATGTCCGAGTCATTGTCCATGGACGTCACTGGATCAAATCCCTGCTCAAAGCAGGACCAACTTGAAAGTTAGATCAGGTTATTATGAGCCCTGTCCAGCTGTGTTTTGAAAGTCTCCAAGGATGGGGATTATTCCACAAATCCGCTACAAAACATATTCAAGTTTTCCAAGTGATAAACTGGGAAAAGCTGTATTTTAAAATACTTTCATGTGGGGCATTCACTTTGCATCATTTCTTTTTAGACTCCTATTTCTATTAATCACAGATGCTAAAAAATAAATTACAAGATTTTCAGTCATTTATTCTTATAAAGAGACTGAATGGTACTTTTGAGAAGAAAAACTTCTGTATGCTGAGACCTGTGAATTTGTATGAGTGGGAGCAAGTGTTTGGCTTCTTGTTTTCACCAGATATTATTTCTGTTCATTCCTTTTAAGCAGTGCTTGTTATAAGAATAACAAGAAATCTTTTTCCTCCCTCCTGTTCCAGGCAAGTATTTCCAAATGGGCTTCCTGAAGAATACTCTTTAATTGCCACATTCCGTGTACGGAGAAGTACCAAGAAAGAGCGTTGGTATATATGGCAAGTTTTAAATCAGTATGACACACCTGAGGTTAGAGTCATCTTTGATTTATTTCTTCAAAAAGTTTCTTTTTCTTTTTTCCCCCATTAATATGGCACATATAATAATGGATGTTTCATTACTGGATTTAGCTAAAGTTTATATGAAATAGGCAGACTGCTCTGAAAAAATTGATAATTTTTTGCAAGAATGACAGAAATTTAGCAAAATCTGTTCAGTTTAGACTGCAAAATAGAATCAAATGCATGTTACGGTTTATAGCTGATATGTATTTACCAAGTTAAATAAAAGAATGTGTCATAACATAATTCTTGTCCAGTGTATGTAGTTGAAGTATTTTTATTATAGTTTATGTATGTGCTTATTTCTTATAACTTTTAAATAACTACTTATTTTATTTTGTCTTGCTTTCAGATCTCTGTCCTCCTGGATGGTACAAAAAAGGTGGTGGAGTATATGACCAAATCCGCTCAGGGGAATATACTGCACTACACTTTTAAGAGTCGAGAAATTTATCCATTGTTTGATCGGCAGTGGCATAAGCTTGGTATTAGCGTGCAGTCAGGGATCATTTCCCTGTATTTGGATTGTAATTTAATTGAGAGAAAGCAGACTGATGAAAAATTCACCATTGACTTGCAGGGAAGGACACTGATTGCTTCTCGTGCTGTGGATGATAAGCCTGTAGATGTGAGTAGTATGAAAGGACAAACAGATAACTTGAAGTAATGTTTTAGCCATGCTTTTTCTAACACAGTTGTAAAGAAACATGTAGATAAAATATTCAAACCCAGTCATTATTTTTGAGAGTGCATTCTTAATTTGAAATCCTAAAGTGTTTTTCTCGAAACATTATTCAATGCTGTAGCATCTGCTAAGACAAAGCTGTTACCAAAGTAAATGCATAAAACTCAATCCTGGTTTAAGGAGTCTGTTCTTCTGTATTTAAGTTGGAGAAGGAGCCACCTAATTACCATAGACATATTATTACTATGTTTAAAGATAACTTGCAGTGCTAATTTTTTTCTTTCATTTTTAGTAAGATTTATTTATAAGTTTGTATCAGTCATCTGTTACACTTTGCCTGTCTTTGATAAAGGGGGGGCACAAAATAATTACAGATTACCTCTGTACTCAGATGTTCTAGAGTAATTCAGCTATGTAGAAATAGGGGCACATTGTTCATAGTTGTCTCTCCCTTATATAAAAGGGAAGATTAGGAAATGGCTGGAGGTGTGTTTCCTGCAGCCTGTGGTGCAAGAATTACGCAAGGAAGCCCCATAGTATTCTGGGCTATGTTCTGTCCCAGAGATGCTCTCTTCTGTGTCCTCATGCAGTGAGCTCACAACAGGTAATTTGAAATCTTAAGGAAATGTCAGTTTGTTTTAAGTACACTGACATGCAGCTACCAGGTTTAAAGCACCTGCCTTGGAGTTTATACTTTGACCATCAGAAAGCTTCAGCGATGTTATGTGTGCTATAGAGTTCCAGAGGAAAATAGCACATTGTAATTGCAAGCTAACATTGCAGGGGGAATCATTCTTGTGGGGCACTGAGCACTTTGGCCTGGACTCAGAGCTCTTATTTTATGGAGCCAAGCTCACACTTTGTTTTATTTTTGAAGAGTTGAGTTCAACATTATTTGAAATGTGTGTACAGTTTCCTCATTTCCAAATAGCATGCGAGAGAAAGAGCAATTTCTTTTCTGCTGGCTGCAAGGCATGAGCTGGATAATTCTGAGTGGGAGTTGTCAATTGGGATTTCCACGTTTGCAGGAAAACACTGTGGGCTTAAAGCTGATGAAGGCAGCAGAGCAGATCCTGTACCAACAGTCACTTTTCTCAATACCAAGTGCAATAGGGAGATTAGGAGGATATAAAATTGATGCTAAAAGAGGCATATGAGGACAAGATTGGCTAGTTAGAATTTTACCTGCTTCTCATCTCACCAATCTACCCAAAGTCTCTGAAACAGAAGCTTTATATACAGAATTTGTGATTTTTGCTCTTCAGGTGTTTTAGTGGCAATATCCAGGCAAAGGTCTGTCCAAAGCAATAGATGTATGTGATAGAGAGCTTATCACACCTTTACTCTAGTACCCTGCAGAGGAAAGTTACCTTCCTGAAAAGAAGGTTTGCAGAGGATGTCTACAAAGCTAAAATGCCTGTGTAATAAAACAAACCAATACAGATGGATGCAACTTACATAAAAATAAATGAGATCTTAAATGTGATTTACATCAAAGTAATAGACTTCATAAATTGTTCCTTAAATGAGGAACTGTGTAATTGTTTTGGATTTGTCTTTTTCTAGCATTTCAGAAATATGCAGTGTTTCAAAGAGAAAGTTTACTATGCCAAGATAAGGAAAAACCTGCTGTAACGCATAATTTTTTGCACCTCATATTAATTTCTTTTGTATTTCTTAATAGATTGAACTTCACCACATAGCAGTTTATTGTAATTCACAACTTGCAACAGAAGATACGTGTTGTGAAATATCTGCAGACTTGGTAAGTTGTCTGTTAAAATTCGAAAGTTAATACAAAAGAAAATGCTTTATTCTTACTAAAGAGCTGTGAAGAAATTTCAATAGAGGTGTTAGTTTAATTACCTTCTAAAAATGAATTCCATATCTGGAGTCATGGTACATAGTTTCTTGCTGCCTAAATAAATGGTATAATGGAACATCAGCGAGAGGCACTAGGTGCTGCTAGTGCTTTTTAAATGCATTTCCTAACAGTGATTAATGTCTAATCAGTAACTGAAGAAGCCTTGGAGAGTAGTAAACAAATCACTGGGATGAGTTGAGAATGGTTTCTAAACAGAAGCTGTTTCAGTAACAGTTGCATCTCATGAAGCTTTACAGATGGTATAAATAAAACCCATGAAAGAGTCTGCATGACAGTGGAAGAGAAGGAAAATAGGATGGTGTTGAGTTTTCTTTATTTTAATACACTAAGATGGGTCTTTCATAATTGGTAAATTATAGTGGTAGGTTGATGGTTGGGCTTGATCCTGAAGGTCTCTTCCCACCTTGATGATTCTGTGAAATACTTTATTTTTTAAAATGCACATACTGACATGTATATATTGCTTAACATAAGGGAAACCACTGATTTAGTTTAAAGGGTTCACTCTCCCTCTTGTTTTGATAGACAGAATCAGTGTAAACTGGAAGACAGTAGAACCATAGAAATGCTTCAAGGTGTAGATGTAATTGTTTTGCTCAATCTAGCCCATTAAAACAAAAAAAAACAAACCAAAAATAGCCTCAGAAAGACATTGTGTTAAATTATTGGCCTGCGAGTTATAAGTAGTCTGTAAGATCAGGCTCCTGTGAGACAGTGGACAGTGCCATCACCACCAAGCTTGTAGTCAGCAAAAAAAACCCCAGGGCATGTAGAAGGACTGATTCCATCCACCAAGAGATAGAGGAAAGTGTACTTGAACTGGAGAGAGAAATCTGCCCAAGAACAGAGGAGCAGAAGACTGTGGGAACTGACAACTGGACCTGGGTCCTCAGAAGCATGAAAGAAACATCATCTAATTTCAGGGGGAAATTTCGATTTTAAATAATGACTAATAGTTCAAATATGTTTCTAAATATATTATTGATAATAAGGCAGGCTTTCTCTTGAATGTATAAGCTTATGAAAAGGTGGAATGAATGAAATTTCTGTAGGTTCCACTTGGTGCTTGGAAATACAATTATTGAGCAGCTGTGACACAGAAGCAAAAAAAAAATGAGGACAAAACAAACCCTAATTTTATATGAACACAAAAATCTCAACAATAGGCTTTATTAATAAACACTTAAACATTCATTCAGCTATATAGCTAAAAGCATCATTGGTTTCATTTGTATGTCTTATGTTTAAGATGTAAGAAATGGTGGACTACTTGTTAATTACTGTCATAGTGAAACTAGCATTACATTTTCGGATTTATTTTGTCACGACTTCCTTACCCATTATAAGAGCTACATTTTTCAGTAATTTAAGGGAAGGAATTTATGCTTGGATACAAATTTCTACACTAAAGAGTAAATCCTGTGGGAATTTCTCTAACAGGAGGCTCGAGAGAAACCTCATTACATCTTAATGAGAGTTTCTGAAATTTATCAGGTTCTGTTGACTTGTCCTGTAGTATTTCTTCAGGTTGGCTCAGTTCTCAGGAGTCACAGACAGGTGAATCTTGGCTTCGGGGCTTTTTTGTTTGTTTCCAAATTATGTGTGCCAGAAATATTTAACTAAAAAAAAAAAAAAAAGTTTTTCTTAGCACTCACTTTGTATTTTGCATTTTGGGGTGGGGAAGAGGACAGGACGAGACTGAGAAGTACTGTCTTTTCTTGTTCTCCCCATGGACGTTTTCTGTTTCTGTATCACTACTAATTTTGGGAGACTTTATTCCTTCCTCTGCCTGGGCTCTTTTGGAAGAGAGAAGTGGGACAGTCATACCGGCTTTAACTGGCATCGGTTTTAGAACAGAAGGATTGCAATATCTAGAATTCATTTTTTTACAGCTTTTTTTCCCTGTTTGGAGATTGTTGTCACTTTCCATATATGATTTGTACAGGAGTATTAAAACAGAAGGTAACTTAAAACTAGTGTTTGGATGGTATTTACCTATTAACCAAGTGGACCAAAAACCAGAAAATCTTTTTGTTTTAGTGCGCACGTGAGGAGAGGTTACTGGCTACGACTTCATCACCAGTGACTGCTCATGCCAGCAAAATATATGTGCTTCCAGGAATGCAGCAAGAAGAATCTATGCAGAGATGCTACTGCTTTCCAAATAAAGTATAAAGTTTTCCTATTGCTTTTTAATGCATCATGCTGTTTAATCCTGCTAGGTATAAAAACAGTTGTTGTGTTTTTTTGGTTTTTTTTTTTTGCAGTCATGAAAAAGTCTTACTGGTTTGTAGTGTTGTAATGTACTTACATTGTATATCCCAGTTAAAAAACAGTACATTTTGGATTTAGTTAATGTAAAGTTAGAGACGTCAGCAAGGTTTAATTGTTTGAATATACATGCAAAGAAGTACCATGGTAAAACTGAGAATTCTATTTAGGCATTATATTTAGTGTAAATGTTTTTACTTGAGAGTAAGTTATATTCTACACAGTGTTTGTTTTCTTTTAATACTTCTCCTGGGTGTTGCACTATATTTATTGAGTCATTTGCTTTGTTAGGCATTTGTGACAAAGACAGGAAACCAAACCAAATATATTTTAGATCTGCTTTGTTGACTTTTTTATTTCTTTTAAAATCAGGGAGAAGCAGGATTGCCAGGAGTAGCTGGTTTGCCAGGTCAGAAAGGAGAGAAAGGTGAAAAGGTAAAATATCACTTGAATTCTCTCTTTCAAGTCTTTATTTTGGCTTATCTTTCTTAAATGGGAATTATATGGATTCTATTATGTCTTAAAGGAGTCTGCCTGAACACATGTTGGATCCTTTATCAGTCAGTGTCTGGCTCTGTGTATGAGCTTCCTGCCAGGTATCTTACAGCTGCCTCACTTTGGGGTCACCTCATAAACTCTGTGGAACACAGTTAACCTGCCTGGGAAGCACATGCCTCCCCAGCCCCATCACCCTGCCCGATACACAAGTCACGTATATAGTCTGACAGGAATTTTTCCATATCGTGTGTGTACATCACTGTGGATGGACAGAATCCCGTGTCGTGGATTCATCCTTGCAATCATCAGTAGGAGGGTATGAAATACGACCTCAGTATATTCTTTGACAACACTCATACCTGAAACTTTCTTAATTATGAAGAGAGAAGAGTCTGACATTGGCAAGTCTCCAGGACAGGCCAGTCGGTCCTTTCCTTGGGCCTGTTCTGAATTTTTCTGTAATGCTTACCATGACATTCTTATGCTATGTAGCTTGGGGATTTCCTAATAATATAGGTCAACATATGAGGTGTTTTCCCTTCAGTCTCCACTCCTTAAATTTTGTTGGAGGATGCTGAATTAGGACATGTCTGTGAATGTGTTTTCAGTGTGCTATTAGAGGGGGCAAATTGAATAAACTATTGCAAATCTGCCAGAAAGACGGTGAGATAGGAATTGAGTTCAAGGAATGTGGTGTGAGAGGAAGATGCCTAGAATGTCCTAATCCAGGGGTTAGGATGGAGGTATCCTAACCAAGTATCCTACCTTGCAGCACACCATTTAAGATGTGATCTGAAATAGTTTGTGAAGCCAGCCAGGGCTGTTCTCACAGCTGTAGTATCTGGCTGAAAAGGGTCCAGTTCTGAGAAGGCTTATCTACAGAGTTGATTGAAACTAAGAACGTTCCTTGACAGTATACTGCCCCCTCCACAACTCCCCCGCTCCAACATAGATTTCACTTTTGATACAAGCTGTATCTTTAGGTGAAAAAAAAAAGATCCATCATGTTAGTTTCTATAGTCCAGCTGAACCTAGGACTGCTGTCAGTTTTTAGACTTAATCACGGTGTTTTGATCCTAAGTTTGACTGTATTGAACAACTGTCAGTTTTTAGTTTTAGCCTATGTCACCAGCATAGGGAGTTCTCTAGCATTTTTTTGGGAAACTGCTTTTCTGCTCCTGACCTGATCCATTTAGACTATTATTGCTGTTAAGATGAGAAAGGAGACTTCACAAGTCTGAGGTTTTTTACCATTTAGTCTCCCAGCCAATTAGCAGTATTTACCGTGCTAAGCATAGTGCCTCTGAATAAAGCATCTGAGTGCCTGTGGTCACTTCTGCTTCTGTTCTCCCACTTGTTTTACAAAAAGAGCCTCATTGCATGGATTCTCTATGCATGGAACTATCTAAGGGTCAATGAACCCCGCTGCACCCAGCATTTTAGCCTAAAGGGAGTATGACATTTATGAATGTCCTTTCACAAAACTGAATGATTCAATAGGTTAAAGTCAGGGGTACTACAGCAAGCAGGTAGAAAGCTACTTAATTTGAAATTTTCTTATAATCGACCAATACTTGTCACTCCCTAGCTTTGCAGTGGGCGGGATTTTTTCCTTTTTGGACAGGATGGAGAAGGGGGTTGGATGGAGGGCACAGTATGGCTGTGATCAGGATCGGGTCACTGACCCTTGGAAGCAAACAAATCCTGTGTTGAATAGTGCCTACCATGATGGAGCTGAAAGCAACATTCTCTGAGGTTTTAGTACCATTTTTTCTATTGACTCTGCATTTACGCAATTTTTCAGTAACCCTCATTCTCAATGATGGCCTTGTTACATCAATAATTAGACCTGAAGAGACAAAAAGACTCAGAACATTCCAGACATGTAGGATACATGATTTATTGTCAGATTATGTAAAGGACACTAACAGACTCTGGCTGAGTGGTTTGTAATATGTTATACACAAAATACGCAGTATCTTGATAACTTTGTTGGCCAGTTACAAAAAAACCAGATCTTCCCTAAGTTCTGTGTGGTTCCTAAGCACGGTTCCCCCGTTGCTTGTGCTCAGCTTCTCATTATATTGTTTCTTTTGCTTCTAAATCATATCACTATAGACATGCAACTAACTATATTTAAATGTCCTTGCCGTTGCAGCATCCAAGTGAAAATGTTAATTTTTTACCTTCTTTCATGGCAAATTTCTTTTTCTGTTGATGCGATCTCATTTTCAGCACAAAAGTTCTTATCCTTTTATTTTGCTTTATCTTGTTCCCATTTCCCATTCACTTTAATTAATTGTATGATTGAATTTACATATCTTTTTTTGTTGCTATGGGATTGACAAGGAAGTCTCTACCTACACAAATTGATATTAGGCTACGTTCAAGCACCTCAAAATTGTCCTTTTCTTCAGTCTAACATCATTGTTCCCTAAGGTCAGATTGTTCAGGAACATTAAGCTATCACCAGTGTAAAGTATTATAGCTTATAAGCTATTTTAGGCATTTTGAACTTAATTATTAGCCTGTTTCCCCTTCATTCCTGTACTCTTGGCTCATCTTAGTACCTCTGAACAGGTCTGAACCAAAGTCCAAAGTATATTGCAGGCCCAAAGGGCTGAAGTGCCGTATTTTCACTGGAACAAGCAAATTCGTGCAAATATTGATATATCTCTGGCAAACTGTGCATCTGAATGCCCAGGAGCATCACCTGTCCAAATTGTGCCATTTGTGTGAATGACTTTCCTGTTTGTGTACCTGGCCTTCCATTGTGACTTCATGAGGACAATTCTTCACTCAAAACTGTTATCTCCAGTACTTTGGGCGTGAAATAGCTGGTTTGCTCTGCAAGATATTTTTACCGGGAGGTCAGCTTCTGGAGCAAGGGACCACCTCCTGTTCTTTAATTTCTCAATAACTAAAACTGAAAAAGTCACCAGGACCAACTTTGTCTGCTACTTACTAAGTGTGCGATTTAGACAATCCCTAAATAATATGCTGTATTATTCTCATGGCAGCTTGATTCTTAGCACAGTGTATTCCACAAGTTGCAAGTGGACACAAGTCAGCTGGAAGTCTACTGTAATTTTAACACATTTTGATATCTGCTGTGAAGCTGGGTTTGCTCTTCTGCTGATCTGAGTGAGAAATTTACTGTGTTTTCTATTTGGTTGCAATTTGTACTACTTCAGCATGGTATGTAACTACTCAGTCTTACAAGCATATTTGTTGTTAGGAAATGTCTTTTGATAATGTTGAAAAGGTCCTGTTTTGTCCTTAAAAAGTAGAAATTTTTCAGAAAGACAGAATATGGATGACCGTAATTCGACTGATTACATATATGCTGAATGTACAAACTGATTTGCTGCCTCAAAGCGGCTAAAAAGTAACTGTTTTCTACTTTTGTTTCTTTTAAGCCGACTTAGTGCCCATGAAATATTTTAAATTGAAATGTAAACAGAATTAAATATTTTGATATAACATTAAACCAATCTGAGCTGTGTTCATAGGTCATTGGTTAATGTTGAAAGTGCAGTAGGGACCAAAAACCCAGAGGCAGAGTGCTTTCAAATATTAAAATGCCTGTTAATGCACATCATGGAGAAATTTATTGCTATTTAACTTCATTAATTTAAATTTTACTGAAGGAAAAAGACATTTAAAAGGTTATTTTGGGATTGGTAGAGATAGGTTTATGCAATATATTATTGCATGAGGAAAATATTTGTAATAGAATGATATGAAAAAAGAACTCCTGGGGAACAAATGAAGTGCCTGAACTGCTCTTTCCACCTATTTTCCTTGCTAATCTTTCTTTCCTGCTACTCTGACTTTCCTCTTAAAATCCAGTTGACTTGATTCTACCTAAAGCATATCTGTTGTATTATGCAGCCTTGAGAATGGTTCCTTTCTGGGCCGGTGTTTGTTGCTGAGGTCACTGATAGGGACCTAGAAGTTGGAATGCAAGTAAAAGCAGAAAGCTGAGCAAAATATTGCTGGTTGTCAGCTATGACAAAGTCAGGAATTGCCAATATACTTAGTAAAATAAAATCTTATGGTAAGCAGAAAGAAATATTTCATGCTTACCAACATAAGAATTTATGGATAATCCTGCTTTTATTTTACCATCTAATAGTCCAAGTTATCCAATTAATGAGGGAAAATATCATTAGTAATGCAATTTAATTTTTTCTTATAAAAAATTCTGAAATGTAGACTTATTTTCTTTGTTCCCATATTTGCCATTCTACTATTCATCTCAGTCCTGAGTTTAAGTCTTCCTGAGGAGGCTGGCTGGGGTTAAATCACGGCATAATGCACACATGACTAGAGATGGCAACTGGGAAAGCTAATTTGCTTAATCAAGTCTTATCAAACCAAACCTGATTATAGCTGAGGGGTGTTTTGAAAACTGATGTATATCACTCATTTTATCTGAACTGATATGTCCCCATTGGAGAGGAGAGCAATGTTGCAACACAATAGCTTAACATCGTGTGCTCTAGGCCATGTTAATGCCTAGAGCATTATATGCATTTGCTTTTATCTTATTATTAAAATCATCATCTCTCCCTGGTTAGTACAAGATTAAAGTTACTGTGGTAAATTAATCTCACAGTGTATAACAGTGTAAATATATTGTAAATAGACATGCAATTTAGGAGACAAAATAATGTGTTTAAATATAATATGTTCTTAAAAGAATAGGTTTTGGTTTTACATGAGAAAGCACTGTAATTTGTTAACTAATTATCTGTTTGTCATTTTCTCTATCTGACATTTGGCTTTAGGCTATCTGTCTTTGCTGTCCATTACTGTATTTTGTGCCTGTTACTAGCATATCCTTTCTAGTTCTACAACAGGTGTGCTGAATAAATACTGCAAGGTGCAAAGAGGCAAAGGTCAGAGCTTTTGAAGGTCTCTGAATCATTAATGTAAAAAAATTATCACAGGTCTAATACTGCAGGCAGTCTCAGGTGTGCAAAATTATTTACATTTCAGCTAGAAGGCTGATTGGTGTCTTTGGAAAGAGACATGTTTGCTGCCTGCAAACACTTTCTAAGAATTTTGTTTGGCTTGGCTTTATGGAAAGTTGACAGAAACATTTTTCTTTAATTTTTAATTTTAACCTGCTGAATTTCCACACTGTCTGTGTCATTTTACCAAAACAAGTATTGTCAAAAGTATAATAGCTATCCTATTGCTTGCAATAGATCACATTCTGAAAAAATGTGCTATGGCTTAAGTATTTTATTCAATAAATAGCTTATTCTCAGTTGAAAAGGATTTTCACTGTCACCCTTAGTAAATCCTGACAGCAGACTTACAGCTCGTGGTTCTACCTTTGGGTGTTGCTGCACCGTGTGAACCTCATAACCTATAAATGCCAGCATTGTACAATGACTGTTCACCACCTTACAAAACTCTTATTCTGGCAACTTATCCTTCATTTTTGTGAAGGACTTCAAGGTCTGCAGAAGGAAAGAAAACACCATTAAGGAAAAAAATTTAAGATGAATTGCCTGTATTTTTGGTTTTCATCTGTCATGCTGTTTGTATGAATACTATTAGATACCTATAGTATCTGATATTTATATTAATAAAGACATGAAAAACTACAGCCTTTCAACCTGTAGGTTTTAAAATCACAACTTGAAGATAGAAGCATAACTTGCAGATCTAATTTGCAGTGGAAAATAATTGTCTTCAATATGGAGAGTCTGTCTGCTGTTAGTGGAACAGAAGTGTAAACATACCTTGGTTAATTGGCTAGTAAGTCATACAGGCTAAAGGCTTCCTGGAGTGTAGCAGGCTGTGTAATTTTAGACTGTACCGTGTATAAAAAAACACTGCTGAAGGTAGGGACGTGGTTCTGGTCTGTTTAAATACTGGCAAGTGGCATAAGGGAACAGAGGATGCATAGATAAGAGAGTCACTCTCTGGGTGATTAGATAAGGTAACCTTTATATTTTGAGGCAGAGCTGTTTAATATCTTTATCCATGGTCTGCGTGAGGGGATTGAGTGCATGCTCAGTAGTAACAAGTCCTGTGAGGAGCAGCTGAGGGAACTGGAGGTATTTAGGCTGAAGAAAAGAAGTCTCAGGGGTGACGTTTTCTTTCTCTACAAGTGCCTGAAAGGAGGGTGTAGCCAGGTGGGAGTCAGTGTCTTCTCCCAGGCAGCCAGTGACAGGACAAGAAGAAATGGCCTCACGCTGCACGATGGGAGGCTCGAGTTGGACATCAGGAAGAATTTCTTCAGTGAAAAGGTGGTCAGTCACTGGAATGAGCTTCCTAGGGAAGTGGTGGAGTCACAGTCCCTGCAGGCATTCAAGAAACAACTGGACATGGCACTTAGTGCTATGATCTCACTGACACGATGGTGTTCAGTCAAAGTTTGGACTTGACAATTTTGGAGCGTTTTTTAACCTTTATGATTCTGATACAACTGGTTTTGTATACTTCTCGCCAATCTTACTGCTCAACTTCCCTTACTTTCTCAACTTCAGAAGGGTTAATAACTTGGTTTCAGAACAGAGTTATGATGTTATTCTTGCTGGAGAATGTTCTTTTCCTGGTAGAAGTGGACACACTTAATGTTTTGTTTTGTTTTGTTTTTAAATGAACACTATATGGTTTCAGTGTTTTTGTTGTATTCCTCTAGCATCTAAATTATTTTTCTTTTAATTTTTTTAAACCTTATACTTGACATTATTTAGCAAAATTTCTGGTTTTGATGTTTTCTTATGTCATTTTTAAGACTTATGGTCCAATTTACAGCTGCTGGGATCATCCATAACTCTCCTGATCAGTCTCTCAAAATTTGTCTCTCAAAACTAAAATTTTCTTATAGATTGCTTATGGTTTGGGATTTGGTTTGTCTGAGGGGATAAAAGAGAGGGGGAGAGGAATTTACATAATGTCTTTCAAAAATATGGCAGGCACGTGACTTTAGGCAAATCTGTATTACATGTCAAGCTTTCTCACTGCAGAACTGAAAATGGACCTTCTTGGTTTCAGCCTGCTGTTGCAATGAATTCCTTTAAAATTAGTGGCCTTACTTTTATGGAAATGTGGATGTGCAAGTATTTGTCTGATGAAGTTCTTACTTGACTTTTTAGGTGTTTTAAAATGTATTTATTTTGCTGATTTTAGTGTTACAAGGCATCCTCCTCCACAGCGGTTGCATTACTAAAAAATCATTAGTCTGAAATTACCTGAGTAGTTGTTGTTAACCTCAGAAGTCTGTAGAGCTTCTAACTGATCAATTTGTTTTGTAGGGTGAGATGGGTGGGAAAGGACCGGACGGTGTTGCTGGTCTGCCTGGTGAAAAGGTACGTATGTATGTTGGTATGTGATTGAGCTCACAGAAAGTGTTCGGTGTGTCAGTGGCTTCTCTGTAACTGTGTACAGAAATGGGAGGATAGAACACTTCTGTTAGAACATTAATGTCTTACCTGCATTGCCATGTTTTTGCAGCACACTGAAAAAGCTGTTCAGATCAATAGTGTTCTCTGAAGATGTACTTTTTTGGTGGTTTGGTTTTTTTTTTCCAAGCAGTGAGAGTTATATAGACAGCTAAAGGAAGCTACTTGTTCCACTTGCCCAGTTTGTGGTCTGCAAGCTTAGATAAGAGCTCTTGTGCACTCTACAGTCTGCGTGGTAGAGCTTGAAATAAACACCACTGACTTCCTAATCAAAGATTTGGAATAGCCATGGCTAAGAAGACATGCCAGCCTACCAGTGTATTCAAGGATAAGTTTCACTTCATTTCAGAATGTTAGTGTGCGAAATAAGACAGTTTGTTTGCACTTATTGGGTTCAGTGCTACTGACCTGTATTAGAGGAAGTCTGTAAGTCTAATATTTAACCTCTTCAGTATAGAGACAGCCCTCATGACACTGCCTGTTGCTGTCAGGCTTAAAAGCTGTGGGTTTACAGGATATAAAACTAGGAAACTGTACTATTCCTGTGTCAAATTGTAGTTGTTAAAAATTGGAGGTAGATGTATATCACCAAAGTTATGAGTTAAAATCAAGGTATTTGTTGCTGATGTTAAGTTATATGTGGTAGAAAGCTGGAGAACAGACTGCAGAGGTGTTCAAAGGACTTTGCAATGTTGAGGGACTGAATTGTCAAGTGGTATGTAAAACTGAGAAAGCAATAGTCAAGTGACGCAGATGAAGAGGAAAACAAAGGAAGCATTATGCATTTCATGTCAGACTGGGCTGGCTATTACTACTCAGGACAGTGATCTTGGAATTGCAGATCAAGGAAAACATGGGCTCACTGTTTAGTACTATTCAAATAAATAATATTTAGGGCTTACTAGGAAGAGAATAAGGAACAAAGAAACAAAGCAAAAGCATTTTAATGTTACCATTTTTAAATGAATCCGTATTATGCTGCAACTTGAATGATGTATACAGTTCTGGTTCTCACATCTCAGTGTGAATCTAATAATACCAGAGAAGATTCAGAGGTGTCACGAGTGATCAAGAGCACTTCCAATTAAGGTGTGACAATGTGGACTTCAATGTGAAAAAAGCACAAATAAGAAAAAACATTTCCTGTTCTATTCTATGTACAGTCCGGAATGGAGCAGAAAAGATTAATAGGGATTTATTTATTTATTTTACTCTTCAGTGGGTGAATTAGAGCATCAAACCTATCTGATAGCAAGTTCAAAAAGGACAGAAAGGGCTCATTCTTCCTGTTACAATATTACAGAGTGAACACAGCCACAGAACTTGAAAAGTCTGAAAATGTATTAGAAAATTATTGGAGTAAAATTCCATGGAGTGTGTCAGTTTGCTTGTCTAAAAGTTCTTGGACTTCAAGAGTTCTGGAGTCTGGGAAAGCCACAGGAGAAGTTTTTATGGCTGCCCTGTTGTTATATTTTTCTGTAGATGTCTGTTGTTGCCACAATTGTAGTCCTATAATTGACTGGAGAAACCTTTGTTTTGATCCAGATAGACAGTGTTTTACTTTACTGTGCTCCTAGATGTGAATTAATGGAAAGAGTTATTGTAAAGCATTGTAGATTGAGATTGATCGAGAATGAAGCTGTGTTTTCCCTTGGCTCTTTCTGTAGCTCCTACTCTGATGTTATCTTGCTTTAAACTTACCAGGCTACGCTGCTTTTCCAGTCCAAGTTATTATTATTACAGTTTCCATGGTTAATATTGTTTGGGTTTTTTTGCCAAGTGCCTTGCAAATTCATTGTCAGGCCAAATCCCAAAGCTCCTGTTAGTTTACATGGAGCTCAACAGTCAGATCGTATATAATATCAAGATACTGTACTTTTTCTGAACATTACAACTCTTTTAATTCAGCCTATATAAAATACTATTGCTGAAAATTAAAAATGAACTACCATGTAATATGAAACTGTCAAACATGAAAACTTCTAAAATTAAAAAAAAGGCAAGTATTTTGTACATGCATAGCTAGATGAAGAAACTGAGATCCAGCTACCCAGCTTCTGCTAGCCAGAGTGGTCACATCTGTGTGGATTAGTCCAGTGCTGCGTGCGTTAGCTCCTTTCTGGAGCTAGAATGAATATTTTCATCATGTTGTGAAAGGTGTTAACATGTTCTGTCTCTCAGGTGATGCATAAACTATATAAATTTGTAGAGTCTTTTATTTTTGTGCTCCCTTAAGTGTGGTGTTCTGGATGCTAACGTTGTAGATAGAGTTAAAGACGATGAAGTGGAGGAGCAGCACCAAACCTGTCTGAGTTCAAGAAGCGTTTGGACAACACCCTCAGGCAGAGGGTGGGATTCTTGGGGTGTTCTGTGCAGGGCCAGGAACTGGACTTGAAGATTCTCATGAGTCCCTTGCAACTCAGCATATTCTATGATAAAGATATTCTAAGCACTGTTTGCAGAGGCATCTCCTACATTTCAGGATGTTGAGGTGCAGACTGTGCAGTGCTGGGAAAGCATTCTGAGGAGCTACTGCTGTTTGTGTATCCTCTTAAAGCCTTCAACAGAAATTATCTGTGGTTAGAGATGTTAAATTGCTTAGTATGGCTATTCTTATGTTTTTGCACTGTGTATTTCTGAGCTTCATGCCCCTGAGTCACTAGTTAGAAACAGGAAGAAGGAAAAAGAAATTACGATTTTTTTAATGTAACTGAAGTTTGAGGCTTCAAAGAACAGAGGTGCTCTTGCTAATGCTCCCAAAACCTATCCACTGCAATACTCCTTTGCTTATGTTTCATTCCCTGGGAAAAGGTTCAGAGAATAAATAAGCAATAGATTTTACTCTTGTTGTTATGCACAAGCAGCAATACCAACTTATTTGACCTATTTTAGATGTTTACCTTAGAGTGAGATAAACTTGGCTGTTGGAAGTCCTGTTCTGTTTTTTGTTTTTTTTTTTTTTTTAATACTGATCTTCTCAAACATATCTGACATAGTGAAAAACTAAACTTAGAATAATACTATGCAATGGACTTTATTACTTGAGAGAATTTTAACAGGAGAATCTCCCAGAACAGTGCTTGATGCTCATATACTTAATTTTCAAGATGTGGGTGAATGGTGAGACATCTGTAAGGCTTCATATATGGCCTTGGCTTTCAAGGATCTTAAGTGTGAAAATTGTTCAGTCTGTCTTCAAATGTGGCACTTTGCCTTCTGTCACTTTTAAAACATCCTGTCACTGACAAAATAATTTCCCATTCACTAAATGCTGCAGTGGTTTTGCAACAGTCTGCTGCTGATAGGTGCACAAGTAAGTGGTGTAGACTTCTAGGAGGCTCTTGCCAATTAAGAGGTTGGATCTGCTGAAGGCTAATACAGAGAACAGAATTAAAGGCTTGATGATTCTAGGATAACATAGGAATAGCCTTAACACCCTAAAGAAAACAGAGGAATGTTCTGGCCCTAATTCAGCAGTTTTGTGTATTTTTCTGAGGCAGTTCTTGTAAGCTGCCAAAGTGAAAAATGAGGTTTCATTGACTGGTGGCACACCACAAGGTGCCTCTTGTCTCATCAGCCTTCAGGTCAGAAGAAGTCAGTGTGATGGTGCTTATGACCAATCTAGAGAGTCAAGCATCTAATGAAGATCCTGTGGAGCCCTACCTCAGACCCCCAAAGTGGCGACACAGTAGGTAATCAGCACCATTGCATAAATGACTTTTTGATGTCCACCTACTTAGTGCCTTCATCCTCACCCTTTTTCAGGGAACTGTCTTAAGAGATTTTTCTTTTATATAGTAAAACCTACTTGGGGCAACAGGACAAATTCTTGAGATTATCAGAGGAGATAGTTCTGAGGTATTTGTTTATAATTCTAAAACAAGAGGGTAGTAGTCTTCCCTTGGAGGGGAACTTGCTTCCTTTGTAGGCTGCGAGAAGAGATGGAATCCAGTGGCATGATCCCTTTCCTGCAAGCTGGACTGATTTGTAGCTCAGCCTTTTGGGCACACGTCTTAAAGGTATCTGTCAAACCATAATACAAGAACAACTGAAGTTGTGGTTAATCAGAATCCCGATGTGTGTGAGACCTTAGGCGCTGTCCTTCTGGCTATGTTCAGCAAACTTTGTAAGAACAGAAGAAATGTGTTGAAGGAAACACTGTGTTAGCCTCCTTTTTGGTGACTGGCAAATGAAATTGCCTCTGGATACACTTCCGAAGCCATTTAGTATAGCTGGATTGTAGCCAGAGTGCTGGTTATGGTGTGAGAAATTAAATCTGTCCCTGAAGTGGAGTTTTGAGGTGACTGGACTTCTTTAAGATTTATTATGACAGTCACGTATCTACTCCATAAATTACCCAATCCTGATCTAGCAGTTACACTCATTATGGCAACAGAAACCGATTGCTCAGTCGTTAAGAATGGTGTTCACCTACCACTGCTGTGTGCAGGGTCACATCACTGGCATGACCTGAGCAAGGCCTATACACTGCTGCAAAGTATTTCTATGTTAAAAAGTTTAATTATTTTCCTAATCTTCCTATAATACTGAAGTGGTGAGACAGCGTTTCTGTTGGTGAGACCCACAGGCTTCTCCCTAACTGAAGTCGTAATGCCATCTTACTTCCATACAGGTTGAATGTGTGCAGGTCCTTTCCATAGCACCCACTGTGGGATTGTTACAGACTTCCCCGGCATGTGAATTTTTCCCGTGTGTTGGGACTCTGCACAAAACATATCATGTGATGGATCCTTTCAGTACTTCAAGGGGGCTTATAAAAAAAAGAGAGAGAGAGCTACCTCTTACATGGGCAGATAATGATAAGGCTAGGGGGAATGGTTTTAAACTGAAGTAGGAGAGTTTTAGATAACATACGGGTGTCTTCCCTGCCCATGGCAGAGGGGTAGGAACTAGATGATCTTCAAGATCTGTTTCAACCCAAGCCTTTCTATTATCCTATGGAATCATATATCATATATCATACCTCCTTTTATGGTATATTTCCAGGCCTTCCAGCTGGACAGCTTAAGGGAGTGTACACTTTGAACCATGATTAGAAGATCAAGTATTCAAGATTTAAAAATGTGTTAAAGATTTTCTGAGGATAAAGTGGGGGAAAAAATTCCACCAACCACCTGATCTCTCTGTTCTTTCTTACAGGAATTTCATTTTTTACTTTCCTTCATGAGCTTCTTGTAAACTTGAACAAGCTGGGTTTAATTTTCCTCTGTACAGTTGGGATTTTTCTTTTTCCTGCTCTTCTTGTGTCGCTCATCCAAATAAGTCAAGTCCTTCTCTTTGCTTCTGGTTCTATAATGCCATGGCAACAAAGCTCCAAACTGAAAGTTTATTTATGTTCTGGATGCTAAGCGATGGAGTCCTCTTTGGGTTGTGGGGTTACTTTTTGCTGGTCTCTGATGCCTTGACAGTCAAGGTGAACTTCTCAACTGTTTTGGCATATACATTTTAGGGGATGGACGATCTCTGCATACTTGAAAAGTTTAGCTAGAGAGTTCCTGGTTCTGAGAGATAAGTTGCCACCTGTGGCAGGGTGATTCAAATACTTTGGTTCTTTGATTCAAAGTATTAAGCCTCTTGGGGAGTTGTGGACCTTATCACTCCCTCCAAGTACCTCAGAGGAGGTTGTAGTGAGGTTTCTTCTCCCAGGTAACAAGTGACAGGATAAGAGGAAATGGCCTCAAGTTGCACCAGGGGAAGTTTAGATTGCATATTAGGAAAAATTTCTTCACCAAAAGGGTGATCAGGCATTGGAATAGGCTTTCCAGGGAAGTGGGTTGAGTCAACATCCCTTGAAGTGTTCAAAAAATGTGGCATTTGGTGACATGGTTTAGTGGTGAAGTTATCAGCGTTAAGTTAATGATTGGACTCAATCCTAGAGGTCTTCTCCAACCTTAACGATTCTATGGTTTACATTTGTTTTGAGTACTGCTAGCCAGAAAGGCCTTATTCTTCTGAGAATGTGCTGATGGCAATAAGGCTTGAGGGATTCAAGCTGAGGAAGGTGAGTTATTTCCTCTGTTGTTTACCTTTCCATATTTTTCTATTTTTTCTATTATGAAAATATTTTTTATTCTTTATCAGTGACTGCATTCTAAAAATTAAATTGATGTAGGCAGAAAGGTAATTCAGAAAATTCAGAAGATTTACCAAATTAAACTGGGTTGGTCCATTCCCCTTTAGCCAAGCCTCTATAGTAATTGCTTTCTTATGATTCATAGTATACGATTCATAGTATACAATTCATAGTGATGGAAATCATGTATCTATGTTTCTTACACTACATTTTGTGAAATACTTGGGACAACATTTGCTTTGAATATGTGGCTTTCCAATAGCTTAAGCTTACTCTTTTAGTTTTTTGCACTAATTTTTTGCAGTCTAGATTATGAACAGTATTCCTGAAAAAGTAACTGTGTTGAGTAAGTTTTTTTAAAAATAGCTGGTCTTGCATGTAAGCTTGAAGCAGTGAGATATTCAATATGCTGTGCATTTGCTGAGTACTCTATAGGTGCTCCTGCAGTATATTAATAAAATAGTTTAGACTGAAAAGAGAAAGAAATGCTTATGTAAATCAAAAAGTGTTTATAGCTACACAACCTAGATTTATATTCAAAGTCAGGCCAGAGAAAAGACTAAGTGTACATTTCAAGAAGTCTACCAACTGTATGAGTGCTATTTGTATTTTGAGTCATGAAAGTGAGATTTGCATGAAATGAGGTTTACATGAAACTGTTCAGCAGGTATCTGTAGAAGGATTAATCCTTCTTTTTTTCAGGCACATGTATTTGTGATGATCCAACAAAATGTACATGAACTCAAATATTTTATGAACTAGAAGATAATAGTACTGGAATAAATCACGCTGCTAGTAGTGTTTTTTTCTTAATTTAACTGTTTCATATGATTATCTGGAACTTCAGTTTTCTCAAGTCCAGTATCACTGTGCTGTCTTCAGTTTTAACTGACTTGGAAACCAAACACTGATGATTAAATTTTTGATAAATTTGATGATCCTTTTGGAATAGGGTTCTCTTTATATTTGGAACAGATAAGGAAATAATTAATAAAAGGCTCCCACAATGTGATATAGATGCCATTTGTGGTATGAATGCTACATTAAAACATCTTGCTGACGCTTCCTGAACGGGCACTTTGCATTGCCTGGTGGGAAGAGTTCTCCATTCCCTTAGTGGTACCTGACAAAATGAGTTTGAAAACTGCTGCATTATAAGATAACTTCTTCAATATAAAAAATATAAAACATGGCTTAGAAATGTCCAGTGCTTTGTTTTCCAACATGATTTAGTTTATACACATGATTTTAAAATTTTGAAAAAGAAATTTACATGCTAGTGAAGCATGTGACTTCAAATTACTTTCAGAGATATTTTTAATACCCATCTCCATACTGAGTTGCTGCAGGGTCAGGGCTTCAGGGCCAGCTGTGTCATGAAATCCATAACTGGAAACTTGTTACATGTACATCCAAATCAAAACTTGTCATGAATATCCTTGTGACCACTGACCTACTTTCCCCATTGCACCAGCTAGACCATGGAAACTCTAGAGTTTTCCAGGGCATATTTGACTTTGCAGAAGAGCCATGGATATGTGGCCTGTTATACCATTTCAGCATATGCTTCTGGAGCATTAATCAGTCATGTAAATGTACAGATCTGAGGAGACGTTGGTGTTGAGCTTACAGTAATGCAGTCTTTTCCTTGCAGCTGTCTTGAAGGATTTCTGGACATATTGCCTTCCACATTTCATGTCCTGTCCAGATCCTTGACAGGGATCAGGATATTTCCGAAGTAGCTCATCAGCATCTTTGAGAAAACTTCCAAAATGCATGTGGAGTGCTGGATGGGTACTGCTTAAAGCCATCTTACTCAGTTTGTCTGTCTTTTATTCAGTGCCATCCAATTTATGAGCTCCCATCACTGCTAATCAGTTCTATTTCAATATTCTTAGATTGTGTATGGACATAAATTGTATTAATTATACAACCGTTGAAAAATTTTTGTGTTGCTTTTCTCTGGAGTCTCTAACAGAAACAAAATAACACAATGAGTAACATAGGAAAAATACTTGACATCAGAAATCCTTTCAAAGTAAGAGGGTTGTGAGCTGTAAGAGTGTGGTCCAATTGGAAACTTTATTACCGCAAAGAGTAAAGCCTTGAGCTTGAGAGTTGCTGGTGATGGTAAATCAGGCAATTGAATGCCATCTATTGCAGCAACAAATTATCTACAACTTTTGTACTCTTTCTGTGTTTTCAGTGATATCTTATCTTAAAATTAATTTACATCTGATTTTAAGAGATGTATGCATATGAAAATAGAATGTCTCAAAAGTTTTGTGATGCATAAATATGCTTCAAAATAAAAAAAGTATCTTACTTGGAAAATACACTTTAGACCATTATGTTTTCCAGAACTTGTTTCATTGCTTTAGTGTGTATGATTCTTGCTTGCTTGCTCTTGCTCTCTCCTTAGCATTACAAGAAAGTGTTTTGAATAGCCTTTGATCATAAATTTGATTCCAGAGAGCTGTCTGCTGTGCTGACTTATTTTTGCCTTATTAGGTGATTTTTGCAGTTCACAACTCCAGGAACTGTCGAGCTCCCTGCTTTTTCAGTTCCTAAAGCTAAGCGACAGCAGTTCAGTTCAGTTCTCCGTAGAAAGCTCGGTGGAATCAAATTACCTGGCATGCAGTAACACTGCTTGGGTGTTATTTCCATTCTGGAGGGAGTGGTGCTGGTGACTGCTGTAGGTGTTGGTGAGCAGAGACTTCACTTTTCAATTAAAGAATCACTGCTTTTTGAGGGAAAGGAAATGTGCTTCAGTGCCATCTGAGGAAAGTTATGGCATTGTCTTCTGTGCTCTCATGGGTTCTCTCAAAATCAGATTAGTATGTCTCAGTAGAACAAAAGCATAAATGTGATTTTGGAGCCAGACGTTACTTCTTGTATTGCTTGGCATCAAAGCCATGGGCTCCTGCAGGCAAATGACACTGGTGAGATAAGAGTGGGAGGTATATGTAACCTCTGGTATTTGCACTGGAACTGCAATAGCCGGCAGAACGTGGCTGGTCATGGGCCTGGAGCGCAGCAGCTGCCTTTGTGATGTGATGTGAGGTGTGGCCAAAGCAACCAAAGGTCACCATTCATTTTCCAGGGGTCTGGGATGCTGGGAGCAAAGCAGAGTGTGGCACAGTGCCATGCAGGGCAGGCCTTTGTTAGCCTGTTATGTAACGTGGAAGTAAAACATAATGTGGTTGTTAAATAATGCAGTCATTAAATGCAGCTCTTTGTTCCTTAATCAGAGAGTCATGAATACTCTAGCTGTGAGTCTGCCTGGCTCTGGGATTCTTAAATGTGTTTGAAAAGCCTCAGTCAGGACCTTACAGAGCTTGAAAGGGCAGGGGGAGGCTTGGGGATTCTTCTCCACTTGTTCATAAATTGTGTTTATTGGATTCTTTCTGGAAGGTTTCTGTGGCACATAGATTTTAGTCTTGTATATTTTTTTTCCCTTCATTTGTGACAGCTAGAGACTAAGTTTTGAAACTGATATTCGGAACTTTCCACATCTCATCAGAATGCAGAACTTTAAGAAAAGTACCCGTTATTGCACTGTGAAAGTTGGCAGCAGTGTGTTGCAGGAAATGGACTAATTGGGGAGGAAGGAACTTTCTCACTGTACTGCCACATTGTACACCTCGTCTGACACATTCCGCTTAGTTTTGTTTGTCTTCTTTTAATGCCCTAGGTATTGAACTTCACAGAATACTAGATTGTTTGATCTGATGAATCATTTATCTATATTAGGATAATTAGGGATAACTTGTGTTATTGTGCTTCATTTAGATTATATATAAGAGTATTTTCTCTCTGGATAGTAACTCCTATTATGAGTAGCACATTAGATTTTTTTAAAAAATTCTTTGTTTCATACAGTAGAAAATTTTTACATGGTACAGATTATACAGAGGTTATAGATAATACTGTTGGCTGCTGTGACTTGTGGCCTTTTAACTCTTCTTTGCCCTTTTTTAAGTGGGTGAGTTATATTATTAAAATTTACATAAATGCAGCTCATATGTGCATTTTTAATGTCAGTGAATATATTTCTTGCCCCCAAACCCACTAAAATTCTAACTTAGGTTTACATTCTAAATTCAGTGTAAATTGCTTTTACAAATTCCTGGATACCAAATTGTTGGAAATAAAAAGTCCCATTTTATTATTCTAGTAAAACCATTCATAGGTATTGCAAACCAGAATACATTTTTATTTTTTTAGTTCTCCCTGTTAGTCTGTATTAGTAAACACCTAAGATCCATCCTGCGTGTTTCAAGTCTGAACCGATTAAATCAATGTGACACGCTGAGGCTGGGCCAAGTCTTGTCTAATCAGCAGTCAGCACTGTTGCTCTGGCATGAGGCTCCCAAAAATAGAAACACAAGAAGTCAAACAAGTAAGTGGAAGGGCACTAAAAGAAAAAGTGCTGCTAATTCCACTGTTGACTTTCTGTCTAATGGATTCTTGTTCCCAGGCCGCACTAAGTAAAGCAACTGGCACAGGGTGTGTTCCTGCAGATGGCTCAGCAGTGACACACGTGGCCCAGCACAGGTGTTTGATTTGTGTTTAACAAGTACCTCACACAAGACAGATTTTTATTTTTTTTCCAGATTAGCTGGTCAGCTAATGCTTTTTCTTCAGAATTAACACTGCTTTTACTATGCTTCTATCTATTGTGAATGACAGTTCTTCTGATTGTCCCATACACATGAAAATAACATAATTTTATTTTGAAATAAGACACTAAACAGGAGAAATTAATTCATAATTAACTTTGTTTAATAGTTGTAACCTGTTACCTTTACATGTGGAAGATGCACAGCATATTATTTGTAGCTATTGAAAATAGTATCTCAAGAAATAATTGTTTAGCTGTCCACTTCACAGAATGAAAATCCACTTAAAAAGTATGTATGGAAGGAGAGTGCCAGACTTCTTCATTATACTCTGTGTCAGTGTGTCTTCCCATAACAGGAAAAAATTTTGGGACTTTCTCAGACAGTGTAGCACAAACCTGGACTAAAAGAAATTCCCTGTCCAGAGGAGCATACAGTATTGATAGAGGTGCACCCAAGGCCATGAGGGCAGAGCAAAGGTGGGAAACTATTTAACAGGTGGGAATTATGTACAATGTGTACAATGCTATTCCTTAATGTATTTTTGAAGCTTTATTGTAGGCTGTATTATAGCACACTGCATAATTGGAGAGAGATTTTCTCAATTGCAGTCTGTGGGGAGGGCGAGGGGGTTGGTTTTATTTTAATGAGTAGAAGACATTTTTTAGTCAGTGCCATGACAGAAACGCTGCTAGCAAAGACAGCAATGAAAATAGTAGAGTAGCAGGATGACTTTACCAATCATCTTTGATTAATGGGAACCTCAGCAAGTAGGATGTGTAATGTAAAAGTGGCTGTGGCCAGTTTGTCTTCCCCACCCCATTTCTCCATACTTCAGTCTGAGAATTTTTGTGTTCTGGTATCAAGTCCGTGAGTTGGAAAAAGGTGAGGCTACAGGATCTGTTAACAAAAATGAGTGACTCTGCAATGACAGGGTTACAAAACCAGTGTTGTCAAATAGCCAGAAGAAATACCACCCTCTAGCATACACTATACTGGCAGTACTTCTGCTGAACCACAGACGAATGAGAAAGGAATGCAGCTGGAGAAATGGGTGTCAGAGTATTGTTGATTCTCTAAACCAAGATTAGGCTTTAGTGAGAGGATGGTTAAAAACTCACGCAAAAACCTGCGTCCCTTGGATAGCAGACAAGCTGCTTTCTGTCAGGCATCCCAGGTGTGGTATGCAGATCAGGCTATTAAGCCTCCACGAGGTTAAGAAAAGGCCTGAAAGGGGTAATTACAACCCTACTAGGCTGAGATGTCACCATTACCCACAGAGGTGCTCAGAATTTATAGAAATGGAGACTTATCTTTAGGGAGCAGCTCCAGGGCTCCCATGCTGACAGCAGATCTGCTGATCCCAGATTCTCAGGTTAGTCTAGGTGAGTTGGAGTACTCGGATATGTGGTTGTTATATCCTCTTAATCTGTCTCCAAAACACAGTAAATGTTAAAAACCACTGTTTTGGAAGTGAGGAGAGACATTTCTTTGGAAAACCTTAATAATCCATCTGTAAGTGGAGACCTCGAAACTGTACCTTGAACTGCTTCATTTATCAATAACTGAAAAGAGGTTTCTGCTACAAGCACACCAACAATAGGGCATTTGAGAAAAAGTACTGATATGAGTTAGTTCATAGATTAGAAATTTCAGTCTATATGCAGTTCTATTTATTTCTGATTCACCCTAAATGCTTACTTTTTGTACTGCTTTTTTGCATTTCGTATCTGTGTGGTTAAACACTGAAGTTAATATTTAATGCTCTGTGGGACAGCTTTTTTTTTTTAGTGTGAACATTCCTTTGTACCAGTTGAGAATCTGCCTCCTGAATCTTCAGGTTATGGAAATGGATAATGATGATGGTGATGATAGTTCTCTAATAAAGAATAGCCTCTGAGATCTAAGAGGTTGAACAATGCCATTCACATTCTTAATATAAACCTGGGGGTCCAACTATTATGTTGAGTATAATAGGCAGAATATATTATATTATTTTTGAAAGACCTCAGCAATATGTTCATATTGAATAATGCTTTTAAACATACATTTAGCATTATTGCATTTCAAATATTATTTGAGCAAGGCCAATTAGATTAATTTTTGGTTCTGCTGAAACTTTAATAGGATTTAGATTTGCTTTAACACCATATTATGGTAGTGTTAGCAATAAATTAATAGATGTTGTGTAGGTAAGGCAATTTTCCTTTTTACAGATCTGCTGTAAGGGAAAAAACATAGTTGCAATAAACTATCAGTTGTCCATGAGTAGGAGATCAGTTCAAACTTTTTCCTAATGTGTTGCTTCAGTGGAAATATCCAACTGGCTAGACTTAATTTTCTAAACTGTTCATCTATAAGACCTTATAAATCATTGAGAACTTTTTTCATCCAGAAGCCTGTTTGCCTATTCTCACTACTCTGCAGGAAATGTTCTTGTGGATTTTGTTTGCATTTTTTCATGTTCTGTGTATGATGTAGGTCATGAAATGAAAATCCAAATGAACTGGATTGTTATCAAGCCCATGTTTAATTTATGTCTGCACTGCATTTTTAAGTTTTCACCTTTTCAAGGACAGGCAGTAGCAGTGAATACCAGTTGTATTTGCCAAATGCAGAAAGAAGACCTATTGACAGCAGAGGCTCTGCTTCTGCTGATTCTTTTTTGATGGCACAGAAGCTAGTCCTTTACATATAGCCCAAAGACTTCAGTCAGTTTATTACCAAAGAAAAGAGAAAAATGAAAAAAAAAAGGCAGTATACCTACCTATAGTTGTGCATGACAATAAATTGAGTGATCCCTTCATCTTTTGTTTTTCAGAACAGCTTCTCTGACTTCTTCTGTTGAGTGGAAATAATTTGTGGGAGGAAAACACAGGAACAAAATTTTGACTTACGTACTTTATGTAGGAAATGTGTTTTGTATTTGAATGTAGATATGCTTTATGCATTTGAGTATAGATACTGTGTGAGTTGCATACTTTTTAAGGCATGTTCATAGCAAAAAACGAAACAATGCCAACTAAAGAGAGTTCAGTCTGGAGTAAGGAGACCCGTGGCCATGTTCTCTGATGCTCTGAGCTGCCTCTGACTGCTGATTCTTTAGTCTGAATACAAAGCACCAAAACCTAGATTTTCAGGTGTTGTTTGATTTGGAGTATATTAACATCTAATTGCCTGAATGGATAGGCAATTCAGTATTGTCCCAAAGATGGGTAATGGGAAGGGATGGGAATAAGGAAAAATTGGTGCCTCCTGAGCTCAGTCTATTTTATAATATGCAAATAAGATCAGTAGGGTTACTGCCATTTGCCTGTCTCTTGAGCAGTTACTTAACATGAGTCCTCTAACCTGCCCCGACCCTCTTGGCCAAACCATGGTGTATCTGCTCCACTGGGGCTGCTGTGGAAGCAGGACAGAGCGAAGGAAACGAACTATTTACCTGTCACAAGCCCTTCTTCATCAGATTATTTTAAGGGAGGATCTTATTCTTGCTCACATAGATCAAGTTTGCATCAAGGATAGCACTGAGCAAGAGCTCAGGAAGTCCTGATAGCTCAGCAGTAACCAAGAGGGAATGAAAGGCTTAGTAGAGGCAGTGAAGCCAAAATGCCATAATGTTCAGCAGAAACTTCCTGACATGATTAATCCAGGAAATTAATGGGGGAAGTTTTAATAAATATCTTTTGAATATATCTTTATACAACTAATATTCTATCACGTGATCCTGACCGTTAACATTAGCCTGTTTAAAGAAACAAGGAAATATTGCAGTAGGCTAAGAAAGGTGTCATATAATGGACTGTAATTGGTGTGGGATTTTTATCTGTTCAAGGCAAAGCTCTGCCCCTGCTGGTGGCTCTGCACTGGCTGGGTATGTGCTCCACAGGGCAGGATGCTGCTCAAGCCCACTGACAGTACATTGTTGAACATTCCGCTCCATTTCTGCAATGCTAAAAATAGTTGTCCTCATTTTAAAACACCAGGCTATTAGATTATTCCAAGGGTCTGGCATACTTAGACTAATGGAAGGCACATATCCATAAATTATCAAAACACTAAGTAGTGTTTGACTGTGCTGATTTTGCTTCTATTAAGATGAGTTTCCTTGCTAGTAACCCTAGAGTATCAAGCCTATTTTTAAAATCAAGCTACTGGCAGTGCCCCAGTAAATTTAAAAATAAAAATGTTTGGTTTTCATATTGAGAATGGAGAAGCATCTGAGTACTTCTCGGTGGCTTTGTTTTTTGTTTTTTTAATTTGCAGATTCGTGTCTGAAAAACGCTAAAGTACTTTACAGTAATTGTTTCTCTTTCTCAGCCTTGAAGAGAATCTCATGAAGTTCCAGCATTTTGCCATTATAAATCTTGTTAGTGCCTAAAATAGTCCAAATAGCAAAACGCATTCCAAGTGATTGATAAAAGTTTCTTTCAACACTTGGGTTTTTTGGCTTTTCTTTTTTCTTTTTTTCTTGTCTTTTTTCTTCTTCTTTTCTTTTCTCTTTTTTTTACCATTTTTTTTGTGTGTGTGCATTTAATGTGATTCCTAATTCATTATTTGCCACCATATATTTTGATAGTGAAGGTAACAATGCTCCTGATAAAGTTCATATACTTGTATGTTAAGATAACCTCTCCTTTTATTTTTTAAATTTTTTTAGTCTGAAAGTCCATTACTTAGGGAGGGAAAATAGTTGAATGTGGAAGTCAAGGCATAAAAACTGATGTAAATGCATTCTAAGAAGGTTGTTAAATACACACAAAGCATCTAACTCTACCTTCAAAATTCTTAGGTATAAGCCAAGTCTCCAATTTTATAAGGTGTTGCAGTGCAATTACAACCTGCAAAATCAATAAATTATAAATATATTAAGGACCATGTTTATAAATACACTGCACATTTCCAAAACAGCTAAATCACAACATAAACCATTTTAGACTCAATAAGAATCAATACTGATGGTATTGATGTAAGACTGTATTTTTGCATTGTTGTGTTGAAGAAATAATAATTTGTAGAACACTGATTAAACAATGCAAGACAAAAGACCTATGACTTGTCTTCACAAAAAAATCTATGACTGTGTTTTTGGGGTGTTTTTCTAGTTTACAGTGATCCAAAATAGCAGGGAAGATGAAATGTTATTATCCGGTAACAGACTATGAAGAATTTTTCACAATCCATCCTGTCAGTCTAGAGAAAATGGAGGGCTAAGGATTATTTGTAATGATTAATTAGAATTTTTCCCCAGAACGCTATCATGTATTGTTACAGGGGGGAGCTGGAAAGAAGATATTGAAAACTGTGCCGTAAGAGGAGTTACAAAAATGCCATTTTAGCAAGCTATTTTAAGATGTATTGTAACTGTTGTATGTCATGAGGGCTTTGTATTTATTTGCTTAATTATTTGTCTCATTCTGATGAATAATCATTCTTTTATTGGCTCTTTCTGTTTTTAAGAGAGACTGGAGTTTTTCTTTTGTCTCTGTTCTTTTTGTGTCTGTGTTCTTTTTGTCTCCTGCTTGGCTTGGAATCAAACAAGTGAACTTTCAAAACTTTCTTTTGTTGCTGAATTCTGGCTTGGACAGAAAAATCAGCTGGGTGGTGTGCAAGTTACTAGGGCCAACTTCTGTCAAGGACATCAGATCCATGAATGGAATGAAGAAAGCATTTCATTTTAGATTCTTTTAATAAGTCTTCCAAGCTCCTATTTGAAGTCATATAAGCACAGATGAATTCTACTAGAACTTAGCTCAGTAACTGTAGTTTAATTATGACAAAAATTAATGTACTTCATGGTGGCATATTTAATGAATCTGTAAATGGAGTATGGTTCTTAGCTTTGAGTGGCAGAGAAAGTTTCTCACTAGGTCTGTAATTATTTAATACATTTTGCTAAGCCGGAAAAGGAAATTACTGCAATATTTTATATTTTAATTCTAAATGAAGTATTACTAGGCTTTTAACTATACCTTTTCCTTGTAAAGCTATATATTAAATGCAGAGTTGAATTTTCTGTAGCTCTCAACTCAAAGTTTTTATTTTTTTCTTTTGTTCAAGTACTTCTTATTGAAATATTGAAGAGGAAGCTTACTGTGTTACTCAGCTTGAATAGTGACTTTTAAAAACATTTTTGATTAACAAGGTGTTTGGTTTTACTTATGCTCAGTTTCTGAATGTAACTTTTAAGCATCTGGTTCCCTGAGTGGAATTTGCAAACCCAAATCAGATCCTTAATTTTCATAGGCAGTGTAAGCAGAAAATCGTTTGGGAGCCAGGGGTGACAGTCAACTCTACAGACAACTTACTTTGCTCTTTTTAAAAAACATGGGTTAGAGGATGCAGTAAATTAACCGCATATGCAGAACATTCATTTGGGAGGTAGGGCAAGCCTGCCTGGCTGCAGAGGATCAAGGTTTGCATTTCTTCCTGCTAAGTTGGGCACTGGGAGATGAAGGAAAGATCTGAAATGCTCCTGTGAGCAGAGCCTAGAAAAGAGCAGTCAGCTTTGTATGTACAGCTCCCTGTTGGACCTAATGGTTTAAGTGTAGATCTCGGTGTGCTCAAGTGCCTGATAGGTACTTGAGTGTACCTCAAGGGGGTACACTCAAGGGGGAGAGTGTGGAAGCCGTGGTTGGGGTTTTGGGGTACTTGGGTAGTATGCAAGTGTCTTCTGGAGTATCTTCTTCTGAATAGGGCCTGATTCAAAGCTTGAGAAAGCTTTTTGTTGCTGTCCAGTACAGCTTATGAAGACAGCTTTGGCCCATGGAAGGATTAGGGACACGATCTTTCATAGGTGTTCATTTGATCTTTATTTCTCCTCCAGGCAGCATGGCTGGCCACCCATACAGACTGACCCTCCTCCGGGGAAACCCCCGCCGTTCCCCGGCCCTGGCCACACAAAATATCCAATCACAAACAGAGCCCGAGAACGTGTGCCCTGAGAGCAGGGGTCCGAGGAACCCCGTGCCCCGCCATGCATCCCCCCAGGCTCCCCTCCCCCAGGGGGAGCGAGGGGGGCGAGCCCCAACAGCTTTTCACCTGATCAAAGTTCTCTAATGTTTTTTTGTTGTCCACTTGTCTGAAGCAACCTGCAGCTATATCTGCTGCAGAATTAGATAACCTGTAATTGTTAATGGCCTATTATTTTGAAAGTGAAAAGTATATTAACCAAATACAAGTTAACAGACACAAATAACCCTAAAAGTGAATTCAGCTATTTCATAGAAAAGGAATGAGAAAAAATACATACCCAGAAGCCTTTTCCTGTTAATTTAGCTCAGTCATGAGTTAGGTCTGTAAAATGATGGCTGTGAAGCACTTTGTTTCAGGAGGAAGCTGGCTTAGTAGGTGCTCCTGGCAAATCCAGTCTTACTGGCTCTAAGGTAGAAGAGAATTCAAACAAATACCCAAACTAACAAAAGTTTCACTCTAAACATTTGCAGTCTCAACATCCTTTTTGCCAGCTGTACAGTATCTACATAAATTGTACTTGAATTATGTATCCAGTTTTTGAGTTATATAGTGTGACAGAAGAACTTTCAAAAGAGAAATGATATGTGGTGCTGGGTACAAACCTGCCCAGCAGTGTTATTTTGCATTAAGAGCAGTTGCTTAAGTCTTCAAACTGTACAGATCTTTCCAAGTACAAGATTGCAGATTCAAAAATTTGAAATTTGAGAGTCTCGAGATCTCAGCAAAATGAGATGAGGAGCAGTACTTCTTCCACTCTTTCATTTTAATTTTTCAGTCCTTTCCAGAAGGAATATTGTAGGAAGGCCAGAACTTGCAAAAAGAGACATACATATTATAGACCTTGCTGGTAATACTTGTTAAAATTGCCTCTTTTCATGGTCAGATTTTTTGTTGATTGCAGCTGCTTTTAATGGCAAATATTTGGAATTAAATTTTAATGTCTGTCCAGCTAATTCCTTTTAGAAAATTGTAGGGGAAATAGTTCTGCTGCTTCAACAAATTAGGAGACCACGCACAAAAAAATCCCCGTTATTTTGTTGTTATTAAAATTTCAAGAAAATGTTCTACAACATGACCTTGATGCAATTTGTGTATCTTTAGGGCAGATACTTCCTGTAATATAGCACAAGGGGAAGGAAGGAAGGAACTTATCTTCTGCAGATGAGGTAGCCAGCATTTTGTTCAACAACAAGATCACCACAGTCTATCAATTTCTACGTTCACAGCCAGGATCTCACTGACTTGTACTGCAGGTGTATTTAAAACACTGAAAATCAGATCAGCAATCCTGCAGTGCAAGACAAGCAATCAGTAGCTGTCCACAAAAGACTTGTGTGAAATGTTTTGCCTAACTTTATATGAGAATTTTGCCACAGAAAGGAGAATTTAAGTCAGTCATTAATATGTTACTTTTCAAATTTCATTTTTCTTTTATTTCTGCATCATTTGAATTCTTTGAAGTTACCAGTGGCTTATACTGTTATATTTTCTATGCTGTCCAGTGGGAATTTCCTTAACTTCTTTACCTATGTTTTGTTGACTATATTTGTTATTTTCTTCAATTAGGATTTTTTTTTTTTAAACTCAAATATGCACAAAAAAAATCTGGATTATTGCCGGAACATAAGGCATTAGTTGATCACTAACATTGGTACAGGCAGAGAACTAACTTGTTTAACAGCAGTATTGCTGAAAATGATGGGGAGGTAGACATGACACTGAATTATGAGCTAACAGTGTTCTCCTCCTGGAATAAAATAAACCACATATTGGACTATGTGATTAAAACTGCACCTAGCAGATCAGGGGAGATATTTTCACATCTTTGCTTGGTGATGCTGCACCTGGTATGCTGTGTCATGTTTGGGGGATTCCTCCACCCTCACTTCCACAAGAGATGTGGAGAAACTAGGGAGGTTCCAGCAGGGAACTAGTTTATGTTAATGGGCCTGGAAAACAAGACATCTGAGGAGAGTTTCAAAAAGAAAAATTTACTGAATCTGATAAAGAGGAAGCCAAGGAGTGATTGAGACTGTCCTGCAAACCTGGGGAGCCTGGCTGGTTAATCTTCAAGGACAGCTTCCTAAAACCCCAAGAACACTCCATGTTGTTATGCAGGGAGTTGAGTGAGTATGGCAGAAGGCCAGCATGGATGAACAAGATGCTTCTGACTGACCTCAGACAGAAAAGAAAGTAAACAGTGGAAGCTACCCAGTAGGAACATAGAAACACTGCCAGAGCATGTGGTGATGGAGTTAGGAAACCAGAAACTTATCTGGAATTGAAACTAATAAGAGAGTTTAAGGGCAGCATGAAGGGCTTCTGTTAAGTGCATCCATAGCAAAAACAAAGCTGAAGAAAATGTTGACCTGCTGCTTAATGGGGTGGGTGATGTGGAAAAGGCTGAAAGTACCCAATTTTTTTTTTTTCACCTTGTTTTTTCCCTAATAAGTTTTTTCCCTCAGGCCACCCAGGTTACTTTAGCATGCTAGCAGAGAGTGTGATAAAGAACTGTTACCCATTGAAGCAGAAGAGAGTGTTAAGGAGCACTTAAATTACTTGGATGCTTGCAAGACACCAAACATTATGCATCCAGGAGTTCTGGGGCAGCTGGCTGATGTCACTGCAGGGTTGCCCTCTGTCATTATCAAAAAATTATGATGACTAGGGAAGGTCACTGATGACTGCAAACAAGCAAATATCAGGTCCATCTTCAAAAAGGATCCATTGAACTGCAGGCCAGTCACCCCCACCATTGTCTCTGGAAAAATTATGTAGCAAATCCTGGAAGGAACGTCTGAACACAAGGAAGGACTAGAGGGTCAGTGTGAGCAGCCAGTGTGGATTTACCAAGGACAAATCACACTCACCAACCTAATTGCCAGCTCTGATAAAATGACTGTCAGTGTGGGTTAGGGGAGAGCAGTGGATGTTGTATACCTTGATTTCAGCTAGGCTTTTGGCGTAGTCTTCAGACACAGAATTACACTAAAATCTATGAGGTTCTGACTGGATAAATGGACAACAGAGTGGGTGGAAGATTGGGGTCAAAGGTGGAATGGTGTTTTGCAGTCTGACTGCTGCCTAATAACTAGTGTCATACTCCATGAGGCAATACTGGGGCAAATATTATTTAATGTCCTTATTAATAACATGGATGATGGGGTTCTCAGCAGGTTCGTGGATGTTATCAAATACAGGGAAGTAGTCAGTGCACTGGAAGGTAGGGCAGGAAGGATATTCTCAATGGACGGGAGAAATGAGCTATTGCAGAACTCTCAAAGTTAAGCAAAGGCAAATGCTAGCGCTGGCCTCTGAGAAGGAATAGCCTCCTGCCACAGCATGGGCCAGGTACCAAATTTCTAGGAAGGAGCTCTGCAGAAAGGGAATTGGGAGTCCTGCTGGACGCCCTTGTTTTGAATAAGGCCAAGGGCATCTTGGGCTGCCTTAGCAGATGCATGTCCAATAGATCAGGAGGAGTGATTAGTGAGTGCTTGTGAGACCACATCTGGAGTTCTGCATCCACTCTGGAGATCCCTGGAGAGGATAAAGAGCAGCTCATTGGAGTGAGTCCAGCGGAGGCCCACCAAGATGGCCAGGGCTTGGATCCCATGATGTAAGAGGGGAAGCTGAGAGAGCTGGGCTTGTTCAGCCTCAAGGTGAGATGATTTGGAAAGTAGGGGGTGGTGGATGGTGTGCAGACTCACTGCTGTCTGTGAGTACTGGATGGGTGTGGAAAAGCCAGAGTCAGACTCTTATCAGAGGTGTACAGTGAAAGGATGAGAGGCAATGAACACAAGTTACAATCAGAGAAATGCTGACTCTATCTCAGAATAATTTTCATATAATGAATTTGGGATTGAGTAAATACACAAATGGGAAAGCTAAGTGAAGAAAACACTTCCATGAATTTCTTAAAGTAAGTGTTAGCTGTGTTGTGTGTCCAGCAGCTGGGGAGGAATGGGAACCATAGAACAACCCAGGTTGGAAGGGGCTTCAAAAGAATATCTGATCCGCCCTTTTTCAAAAAAAAGGGAACTAGATGAACCAAACAGAAATTGTAAACATTTTTAAATTATTTCAGGTATTAGCCTCTCATTTTTAGGTGAGGACAGGTGGAAGTTTATTTCACTACATACCATTTTACATGCTCAGTCTTGGGCTTACTTCTAAAATTGAGCTGTTGATTGTGTGAGCCACCCTAGCGAAAAGAAAAAAGCAAAAGGCAGCCACTGTAAGTAGGTGATGAAAAGTCCAGAACTATTTGATAATTTATACACCTGCACGCCTCCAAAGTTTTGAACTTAATTCCCAGATGTGTAGTACATGAGCAGTACACGGATACATTACTTGAAGGTTTTGACAAAATGCTGCTAGAAATTTTGTAAGTTATAGACAGCTGTTCTAGTTAATCTTACTTAAACTTTAGACTTCTATTTAAGGAAATTATACTCTCTGAAGGATGAAAGAATGTTTAGACATTGCCCTGTCTAAATTTTTTAAAGGAATTTTTAAGAACACATCATAAGTTTTCCTTTGGATATTTTCCACTCTTCTCATCTACAGATGTATAAAAAATCATGTGTGTTGTACAAAGGCCATGAGACTGAATTCTGGAGACTGGAAAAGACATGCAAGCCATCTCCTGCTAGATGATTTCAGGGAGAAAGAAAAAGTTTGGATTCTTTTAATTAGGTCATTTTTGTGCTCTCTGTATATGATTTTGCCCATCTGTCTTCTGTATGTCTCACAAAACATGCAAGTATACATTAATAAAAACCTAGAGCAGGTGGTATTCTTGAATAATATAGACAGACTGCAAACTGCATTTGATGAAGATGTTAACATAGTAAGATTGTACATTTTGATCCTTTTCTGAGCTAAAAGTTAGGAAATTAGAGCTGGAAGGAGCATTATAACAGGTCTTTTTATTGAAATACTATCAAACAAAGAATTCAGTCTGCTGAAATAACCTGAGCTTGAGTTAATAGTTTAAAACTCACCCCTTCTGTGTTTTCTCTTTCTTTGTCATTTGTTTTGGTTTGTTTTTAATACTTGGGTAATTGGATATGGTTTTCAAAGTGAAAGAAATTAGTTTTCTTTTCATAAATTGTATCTGCATATTTTTTCAATTGATCCGGGTTGGAGATCTTCACAGTTGACTAGTCATATTTAAAAATTAAAATGAAGGTATTAATAGGAATAAATGTATTAAAATTGGTTCTGCAGAAGAATAGAAATACTGTAATAAGCAGGTCTAGAGTCAATAAATAGTTGAGAATTTTTAAAGCTGAGAAAATCCCTTAGGATGAACAGAAAAATAAATGACTCCTATTAATTGACAAGACTATGGAAAGCCATATCATTTTTTTGTAGACATTTTGCACCTTTTGGAATGACAATCAGCATCCAAATTATTTCATTTTTTTCTCATAATAGAAGTTCAGTGCAGTAAAATTATTTTAAAGAACACAATTACTTGAACAATATTTGTTTGAGATTTGTATTTTATCCTTTTGTGTTCCAGGGTGAACGTGGCTTTCCAGGTAGTAAAGGTGAAGAAGGTGAAAAGGTAAATTATTCTGTCCATGTTATTTTTTGGTTTAACAATATGATACATGGCCAGCCAAGTAGAGCTTTGTTCTGAGTGTCTACCTTAACCCTTTAATTAATAGAATTCTTGAATTTTTGCTATGTAAATGCTCAAGAACAAGAAGTTCTTTGTGTTTACTGAATGCCATCAGGGCTTCTTTCAGATTTTTTTTTCCCTTAAGAAAAGGTTTCATGAGGAACCAACAGAACCTCTGCAGTGGCAGGAAATAGTTCAGTAGCTTGTATTAAAATGGGGGCTAAACTGGCCGTGTGGAAGGCTGTCTTGGCTGAGAGAATGTCAGCACTGGGTGGCATTAGATGATGCAACCCAATTTTCTTGTGTTACTTCTGACAGGTAAGTCTTCACAGGTCACCAAAGGCAAGTAATTATGTGTGGGGGGACAAGTGGATGGAAGAGCTGGATGCCAGATTGTCTAGTAGGATTTAAAGCAACAGTGGTGATAGTTTATCGTTGTAACTTCAGTTCTCAACCATGTTCAAGCCTGTTTACTGGTTTCTCACTAGTTTTGGCTGCTCTGGATTAGGCAACCTGAAATAAGAGTCTTTTCTTGAAACACAGGTAATTTCTCTGTGCTGCAGCCCATTGTCTAGAAAGGGTGCAGACAAGCATTTCTGCTGAATTTATATATCATAAAGATGAAGAGTGACAGAAGCTGCTATTCTGGCACTATTCAGTCTGATGAAAATAGAGAGTAGGTGACAGCTTCTGAATTTTAAAAAGTGTAATATATTTGTGAGTTAGGTGGTTTTGGACATGGATATATTCACTCACCCACCATACCTCTTCAGAAGTGTCAGACAGCTTTCCAGTGTTCATATTTTAAAGAAAGCATGCTATGGATTAACAGAATTGAAGCAGATTTAAAATGTGGAGGTTTTTTTAGGAGGAAGTATCCCAGTAGCCAAGAAGGAAGGAGTATCAGAAGTAAAAACCAGCATCCATAGCAACTAACATTTATAATGTGAGGATTCAGCCTCTAAACAAACCACTTGTTAAGCTTGAGTGTTTCTGACTCCACTGACAGATTTTATTTTCTCGGTAGTATCGTTATTCATCAGCTCTAAAGGGCTTGTGGTTTTTTTTTTCTTTTTTTTTTTTTTTTTTCCTCCCCATAATTGCTCTGCAGCTGTGCTGTGCTGTGCTCTCCTCGAGTTTATGAATAAATCGTGTTTGGGCACAGGCACATGGTTCCAGCTGTTGCTGCCACTCTCTTTGCTTGATTTCCCTTATTTTAAGGCAGAGATAAAATGACCCAACCACTGGTAGTCACATTTTTCTTATGTGGAAGCTAAACCAGCATGCTTAGACCATTTTATTTCTTTTTGTCTTGTAAATTCAGACAGTATTTAAAAGGTCCCATTTAAAAATACTTCCAGTATAACTATTAATGCTGCATTCAACTGCCCTTCAAATTAAGGGAAATATAAGAGTGGAAGGATCTTTATTTACCAGTGATCATGCAAAAATAATTTAGGGTAATCTCATCAGAAGCATCAGGTATTTGTGTGGGAAGTGTGTGTTTTAAGGTTATGGGAGGTAGGTCTTTAGCAGTACTTCAGTTCAGCTTTAATTCAAATAATTGTTTAAGAATTAAAACGTAGAGTTTCAGCTACTAAACTCCAGTACAAAAAAATTAACAACACATTTGCATTTTAACATAGCAACACAAAATGAAATAGTTATACTAATTTGCATGCAGCAAACATGATTACACAGTCTGAAACGGAAGATTTTCCTATTACCACAAATTCTGCCTCATATTGCATTTTAAGGAACAAAATTTTTGCACACTATGTTTTGCATATCACCTAGCGTGGGACACAGCTACCTCAGTGTGGGATATTTGCCATTCCAAAGTCCCCTCAGAAGTACATGAAAATGGACCATGCTCTACTTTTGGTTCAGTGACCCTATCATTCCATAGGCTCAAATACTTGAAACCAACTCAGCCTTATACCTCTTGTTTCACCAAATGACAATAGTTGTTTATTGTATTAGGCTCTGCTTTGGCAGAGCAAGCCTTGGGGACATCAGAGAAACAGAGCCAACTGAGGTGACGGTGCGTGATCATTTGTATATTATTGTTGTGGAAAGCATCTAAAATGTAAGTTATTGGGAGAGATTCTTTTAGGTTAAGTATTTCTCAAGAAGAACTTGGTTCTTCTTGAGGAATCCAAAAGTCCTGTTCTGCCTTCCTCTAGTTATGGTCAGTGTTGAACTTGGTTCTCTCTTACAGAAGCCAGTAGTGGTAGGGGAAGTACAGACTGTATGTGCAGGCGTTCTGCTGCAAGTTTTCCCTCCGAGGGAGATAGACTCTGTGAATTTCTTTTAATTCTCCTTTGTAATCTGTTTTCTTTGTGTTACACAGATAATGACAGTCTTATATGAGAGTCTTATAACTGCAACAAAAACATTGGTTTACCCTTTTATAGCGTGACTGGAAAAGTATATGCTGAGAGAAGTTTTAATTGGTTTGCTGCCAAGAAGGCAGACTGCATCATGGGGATCTTTCTTCTTCTAATACTGCTTATAATTTTAATTTTACAGTATGGGATCGGAAATATGACTATTACATTTCATGATGATAGGAAGTCAGAAGGTACTGATAATAACTAGAAGAAAGCTTTAAAATCCAGAATGTTCTTGGTAAATCAGAGATGTAACCTGAAAAAAAATGGGATTAAACATAGAAAGAATAAGTGCAAAGAACTACTTGCAAGGGAGAATAAATCTGAGCTGTAAAAAACTCAAATCAAGTAATATCTATGCAGAAATTAAAATCTGAAGATTATTTAGGTCAGAAGCTGAATACAGGTAAATGAAACTGCAACTGAAAGACTTATATTAAGATATTCCAAAGTGAACTACTGTCTGCAACACTAATTAAAAAGTCCTATTTAAAAGTGCTGTTTGGTATTGATATGGCTTCAATTTTACAGATTTTGAGAGGCGAGCACTGAGAATGACTGGTGCTCAGGAATACAGAATCTTTGAAGAAGGACTGCATGATTGACTCTTAGTGTAGAGTCAGCTGAAAAAGAAAATGTGAACAGTCTTCAAATACATAATATTGTGGAGGGGAAGAGGAATGGTCTGTGTGTCCATAGTGCATGCAGAGCAGTGGGCTGGAAGTGCAGCAAGGAAGATGCTGTGTAGCCATTAGGAAAGGGTTTTTAATTTTAACACTGTTGTTTATTACGGAAGTAATTTCCTCTTCCAGTAGTCTGCACTTTTTATCCTGGTAACACAGAAGGGAATAAACGAAAGACTAGCTTCAGGAAAACACAGGAGATGAGATTATCTTAAATGACTTGCCATTTTCTGTTAACGGCATCAAAATTATGCAAGGTATCACTTACACTTATTTCTAATTGGATAAGCACAGGGAATAGCAAGATAGTTTCTTTTTTAACATCTATACTTGTTTGTTTTTAGTGTCCAGTTAATAGTTTTCTGTGATAAGACTATACAGCTCTGGAACAAGTTACCCAAAATGGTTTTGCAGCAGCAACTTTTCACTGAGGTTTACAAGAGCCCTGAGCAACCTGGCCTCATTAACAGGTTTGGGTCTGGATTTCAACCTTGGTAGGTTTCAAGATCTCAGACCTATCTTGAAACCTGCAGAGGTTGAAATCTAATTTTTTCTTACTTATTTTAATACTAGAAGTATGTGCATCATGTGGGAGTTGGAAAAGGCCCAATGCCTGTTGGTTAATCACAAAATCATGGAGTTAGCTAGGTTGGAAAAGTCCTTTGAGATCGTCAACTCCAACCTATGACCTAACACTACCTTATCAACTAGACCACATCAGTAAGTACCACATCCAGTCTTTTTTTAAACACTTCCAGGGACAGTGGCTCCACCACCTCCCTGGACAGCCCATTCCAATGTCCAGTCACTCCTTCTGAGAAGGACTTGTGTCTCATTTCCAGCCTAAATACCCAAATTAAACAAATAACCTCTAAGATACCTTTTTCCTTTGTTAAATCTGTGACTAATTCTCTTTCCTCCTGGTTATTGCTTCCTTTTGTCACTCCAGTTAGTACTCTTAAACCAGGTCCCCCCTTTTTTCTATCATTTTGTCTACCTTTTTGGCTAGATATATATTTTCTTTGGTACAATTTACAGATACAATTCTTTCTGTAAATGAGCTAGGACATTGAGAATTCAATTTTCTGAGACACATAGAACATGAACACCATATAGGTTTCATTAACATTTGGCAGTATGTGTGGAACAAACCTAAATTTTATTTTAAATAGTTGTAGAAAAACCAATACATTTGCATGCTAATTGTAGCTGATCAAACATGACTTGTCACAAATGGATAACAGTCATTCTGTGGAGCTGGGGCTGGGAATCCTAAATACCTGGCCTTGCTTAGTTATTTCAAAATGCTAGTATAAAATCCCTGTTTGTGTTTTAAGTCAGAGAGGCAAGGTGTGCTGTTATATAACAAAATCACAGGACTAGTTGATATCTCAGAAGACTCAGAAGTTGTGACAGTAGCAGAGTTGCTGTGCTCTGGACAGGGACTCTTCAATTGCAGTTTCACTGGACTGGCTGCTTTCCTTCATAAAGCATATTCCCTTTCAACTTACACGTGAAAGAGAGGATTTTAAAACTGGATGTCACTGGACCTGAGCTACGTAGCAGTTTATGTGGTGTGATATGCACTTGTAAACACTTGATCTTTCCTAAAGTTATTATTTTACTATAATTCTGTGATTATTACTTCTCATTAAAATGATATTAAATTAAAAGGTACATGTATTTGAATAAGGGAAACTTTGAGAATAAAACCATAATGGTAGTTATTTATTATTTCCAGAGTTTCATCCTTTTTCGTCTACATATTGCATCTCTTAATTGTGCTTTTGCCTGTGTATACATTTGAGAAGAGAGGAGGAGTCTGGGGCTTGTCCAGCCTAAATGCAGAAAAAAAATTCATCTGCTTAATTTTTTTCTAAATGCAGGATGTTCTTTTTATATATTTACTATTTTCTGAAGTGCAATTTGAATTATCCCAGGAAATAGGCCTTCATCTATTTCCTTTAGAAGAAAATTCCTAATAGATCTTAGTGTCAAGAAGATTTCCTGGAGGTTCAACGTTTTCTACTTCATCCTATCACACCTAATAAAATACTCCTTTGTCTGTGTTCTATCCATTCAGAACACACAAAGCTATAAACTTCCAGGGTGTCTCCAGATGTAGTCTTTTGTTTCATTCTTCAATATGCTTTTCTTAAATAACCATAAGTAAATGAAGAAAGAATCGTCTTTCCAAGTCTAACCTGCTGGTTTGAAGTTAGTAATTATTTACTGGTCCCTAAAGTTTTAATGTCTGTATCACAAATTTCAGTGGTAAAACCAGACACTCAAGTACTGGGGAAGCTTCCAGTTTACTTGAAAAATAGAAGCTACTGCACACAGATAGAAGACAGTGATGGGCCTCAGAGGTCTATAATTAAAAATACTAAAAAACTACAATTAAGAGAAGCAGTTAGTAACCCTGTGTATTAGTAGAGTGCTTCTATTTGTGAGCTATAAATTCTGCTAGAAATGCTTCAGTCTGAGCAAAAGATTAGAAGAGTAAATTCCATAAACTGCAAATCTTGGTGTAACCATGGACACTACCTGTTGGTCTTAATGTTTTTGGAGTAATGGAAGAATGTGCAATTTGCATTATAGACTTAGGGTCCTATTCCCTAGTTTGGATGTGGGTGGAGTTGGTGCCACTGTGCTAAAAATTTGGCTCTTACCTGTGCTAACCATCAGTGCAGATACTTCACTGGGGCAAGGAGAAGAATTTTTGAAATCCTTGAAATTCTATTTCATGCAGGCAAGATTGAGTGCTTTACCAGCTGGTAAAATGTGAACGAAGATTTTTTGTACTTGTCTTCTAATGCTATATAGGGAAGTATACGAGTTTTCTCTTTCTCATCTTGTAATGATTTAATTACCTCCTTGCACCTTCTTTTGGGTAGATTTTAGATCTTTTTTTTCATGAAGTCATACAAGGTTAAGTGTTACAATTTTTAATTTGAGATTTCTTTTTGTTACCAAGTGGATCGTATATAATCAGAGATATTCTGGGGAAAAAGGAAAAGCTTAATAATTCCACAGGAAGTCTCCCCCTGAAATAAATGCAGTCACTTTGGCATCCTTTTTAAGATAAACATTACTAGGGCTTATCAAGTAGTTCTGGTATTTGGCTTGATCTGGCCATCTTCCTACTGTTTAATGCTCATGCCCTTTGAAACAGTGTCTGTTGGGAATAGTCTCTAGCCTATGCAAACTTTTGAACTGTGCCTGGGAATTATATGATGAAATGCTAATTGGACTCATTGAAATGTCTGCAAAAAACCTTCACAGCTGGGGTCTATCAATTAAATAATATAGATGACCAAGTTCCAGGTCCCAAGCTCTATCACTGTTTAATTTACTTACACATACCCATTTGGTTAGATTAAAGGTTCATCAGGCTCAGCATCCTGCTTCTAATGATAGCCAGAAGTGGTGCCCTGGGGAAAAGCATAAGGACAAAGTAAGCAAGTATAGTACTCTTCCAGCCTTCAATTATTTGAGATTGCATCTCAGCAGATGTATTTTCAGTGAATTTAGTAGTCTTCCATGGACTTTTCTCCCACTAGAAAGAACAGTTTTCTCCTGGATTCATGTAAACTTTTAGTATCTGCAATATCTTGCGGTGAGGAATGACACCATTTATCTTTGTGTTTGAAGAAATACTTCCTTTTGTTTATTTGGAGCCTTCTTCCTCTTAATTCGATTTGGTGTCCCCTACTTCTTTCAGAAGGTTCCTGTTCTTCTTTTCAGTATCAATCGAGAATCAATAAGCTTCTATTATACATTCCTGAGCTGTGTCTTTCAAATTGAAAAGTACCAGCTAACTTAGTATATCCTGCTATAAGTCTGCTATATAAGTCTTCTGTATTGGATCACCCTTACTAGTTGGTTCTGGATATTACTGAGTTCTGTTCCAGAGTTTAAAGATGGAAGAGACAAGAACTTAACTCTATGTAATATCACAGTGAAATTCTTCGGTTTATTCTCTGTGCCTTCTTGTCTCCCCAAAGGGACTTTTCTATCCTCTTTTTAGTTTTGAGTGTGGCCTCAAGATCTCATTCTTGATTGTTTTTAACTGGCCATTACCAGTCACTGCATTTAGGAAGTTGTGTTTCCAGGTGTTAGGTGTGTTCACAGGTGTTATGGCGACATAGGGGATATAAGGATTTTACAATCTTCATAATTTGGTGTATATCTACACTGAACTTCATTTGTCCTTTTGCCACGTCATTTCATCTTATAATGTCTGTAGTGAGTTTGCCACACTTCGTCATCTGTTTTATCCTTTGTTATTTGGTATCTTCACCACATCATTGTGTACTTCAAAATGATTTTCTTTGAGGTTTGACTGTGAAAACTCCAAGTCTTGCTGAGAACAAGATTAGTGGAAACGAAATTTACAATACATAAATGCTGGTGTGGACTCTCAGCCTCTTTCTGCCTTGGATTAGAAATGTAATATTTGACAGGTGTGGAGGGATTTTGACATTAAAAAGGTATCCTTGTCTTAAGCTCTGAAAATGGCCATTTGCACATACTGAGTACAATTGTCCAAACGCTTCTTGAGCCTGACAGAGTTCAGAACTCTGATGATCCTTGTGGGTGCTTTCCAACTCAGAATATTCTGTGATTCTGTAATTTACTTTGGTCCACAAAGCTCTCCAAATTCCAATTGCTCCCACAATGTAGGAAGCTTCTAGCATGTTAGGCCCAGATGTGGAGCTCTGGGCAAGAAAGCTCACGTGGTGCTCTGCTGAAACACTCTGCTGTTCTGATGAGCTATTTGGGGTATCAGAAGCATTGCAGCTTCTTTGGGGGGCACTCTGTTGAGATATGAGGTTTAATAGTGTGAGCAGAGTGCCGAGTCCTCTGGATGTACTGCATCCAGTAACGGTGGCCTCCGTGCCACATTGGAGATTTCTGTGAAGACATATCCAGAAATGGACAACTGGATGTCATTACAGCTAGAGATGCCTAGAGAAAGCACTTGCTAGGTTAGAAACAGGGCTGTAAGCTTTTTGACTGGTAGCTAATAAATGGTAATTAATTCAAAATTATTGTAACAATTTTTATCTGTAACAAATGATGTGCATTTAGCAACTGAGAACTGTTGTAGAGGATTATGACTTATGAAAAAGACTACTGATAGGTATCTAATGAGAAGGAGCAATAGGATAATCTAATAAACAGTATTGATGCTGCAATATTTAAAAGTAACATTTTGCATAAATTGCATGCATGCTTATGGAGCCTTGTAGTTCCTATAGTTTAGCCTCGTACCTTGAGACCTCTTTAAAAATTCTTTTGTTTATAAAATAGGTATGAATGCAAGGATGTGAATTTGCAGATGAAATCACAGAATCATGGAATGGTTTGATTTGGAAGGAACCTTAAAGCTCATTTAGTTCCAATCCTCCTGCCATGAGCAGGGACATCTTCTACTAGACCAGGTTGCTCAAAGCCCCATTCAAACTGGCCTTGAACACTTTCAGGGATTGGGCAGCCTGTTCCAGTCCGTCACTACTCTGATAGCAAACAATTTCTTTCTTTTGTGTAATCTAAGTCTATCCTCTTTTTCTTAAACAAGTTTAAGTCAATGGGCTCTGTATATGGGCTTTTGCAATTTTGAGTGAGAGCTGTTTACAGTGAGGAAAAGGATTAGAATTAATGAACAATTTGATGAAAGAAGGAACAACGAAGTGGTTACACACACTGGTCACTGTAGAAGAGGAGATGACAGAACTGTTTTCATTAATATACTAAATATAGAACTCAGTGTGTGCATGTGAGCAAGGGAATCTTTCTACAACCCCAAAAGACAGATGTGGATGTTACTACTGAAAAGCTAGCAATATACATCTTTAAGTATATTTAAGTCTCCAAAGCACTTTTTTTTCTCCACTTAGCAGTAGTTGATGTTTATTAACGTAATACTGTCAATGATAAAAATGGTCTTCCTCCCAATCTCCTCCCTTCCAGTTGCTTCTTCCTACTCCCAGTGTCCCTGTGCACTGCTATTGCAACTGTTTGTGTGATTCCTAGTAAAATAAACATGTCAGGGAACTGTTTAGACCAAAAATGCCTCTGTTTACTGAGTTTATAGCCCAGCACATTCTGTTTCTCCAGACTGGTATGTGGCTATTCTTCAGCAACCAATGTATTTCAGAAGAACAGGAATATTTTAGTGAGTAAAAGGTACTGCGGATCCATACAGATGACTTTTTGGGTTGAAGAAGAACAGTATGATTCCTTTTGCATGAAGCTACACTGAAAGATGTACTTTGGGAACAAGCCTAAGGTGCTGCAATTGCTAATGGCTCTTGAGTTCGTGAAACAAGACTAAAGCTACTTCAGGGTAGGTTTGCAATAACTCCAACAAAATACAGTGTTACCATCTAGTGCTCTGTGCCATTTTCTCCATAAATCATTTCTTTTGTGCCACACTCTATGCTCATATGGACACACATAAAAAATACTTAGAAGAAGACCTGACATCACACGACATGGGAGTCAAGGGTATCAAGGCTGTTACAAAGGATCTGCACAAAAGTTCAAGAATGGTAAATTGTACAGAAGGATGTGCTAAGGTAGCTAACCCAATCAGCAGCTTTATGATGCTACTTTTTACAGTATGCTCATTCATCCTCTTTGTATATTGTTAAATTTTAGTTTAAGAAGCCAAAGAAACTGGCCTAGAATAGCAACTAATTTGCAACATCTGCTGAGAATTTCTGTGACAGTAGGTGAAAATTGTCTTAGATGTCTGCAGGGAGCATATCACTGATCTTAGTATAGTGAGGCCAGTATATATTGTGCACAGATAAAGAAAAAGGCTTTATCCATGTACTCTTTAAGTTTTATGTACTTATTGAAGGCTAGCAATAAGTTGAACTCCTTCCGTTGTTGTTAGCTGGCCAGTAGATACAGTTCAGATTTCCTAGGATGACCTTGCTAAAGATAATTCCTCCCATTCAGTAGGCTGCAAAATATTGTCCCACCTATTTATTCTAGACCCACTGATTTTTTTGCACTTCACTGCACAGTGGTTCAACTAGAAAAGAAATATAATTGTTTCTATAGATGGTACCCATAGAACCTATATGAGCCGATTGTGCAGACAGTTGCCAGGAAAGTGGGAGCTGTTGATTTTGATCCTCTCAAAAAGAGAGAAAACTTTCTGCATTAAATCTCTATGAACTAAATTTTGTGCAAAAGGCTGAAATTTCCTACTTTTCTAATTATATTTTGAACTGACTTTAGTGTAGTCTGACTTAGAAAGGTGTGTTTATTTTGAACACAGATAAATACCCATCAGGAGACTGAACATACCATGTCTTTAAACTGTACCAGGGTTTGTGAGAGCTTTAATGAAACACCAGTTTCCTGGTCTAAGGTATGCATTTCTATGACCTTAATAAACTACTCATTGTAGTCTAAGAAAACAGAGATAACTGATACTGCTGTCTGTGTGGGCCTCATGAACTTGGTTAATAGTCACAGTTACAGAAAAGGCTATTATTCTGGCTGTCATGTGACAAAAATAAAGCTAGAGGTGCAGCCTTTGGCAGAAAAGAAGTAGCAGTCCATAAGCTTGTGCAAACACTTGACGTGGCTTTAACCATCTGCAGAATATCTTTTAGAGTATAAATAACAATAGCAATGCCCTGCCAAAACCATGAAAGCATGTGTGTCTAAAAAATACTACGTTCTGTGAAAGCAGTACTATTTGTCAACTGCTGTCAAGAACAGATTGGCTTTTGGTTGCCTGAGGAGACAAGCCCTGAAAAGAAACTAGTTTATTCCTCCTACGGAAAAATCTTCATTCAACACTAACACTAACCCGGTATAAACAGAAACCTCCCCACTAAAAGGCAGATAGAATTTTAAACAATTGTTGCTGAAAGTCAAGTCCATTTCTCATATTTATTTAAGAAATGGAAAAATAACCTGCTCATTAAATGAGACAGTTTTTTCTTTTGAGGTTTTAATCTATTGATAGATACTCAAGATACTTAAGTTTAAAATCCTGAGGAGTTCAGTGAGGGGAAACTTACAGCCAAATTCAGATATTAGTTTTGTTCTTGAGCGATGTAAGAACAAAACTCTGTAATAGCTCAGGTATTTGTGCAAATTGAAACAAGTATTATGACTCCCTTATGTTAGGCAAGGCACAGAGTGGACCATTTACTTAATCCAAGGGTTATTATAATTAAAATGTAAGAATTAAGACAGAAGACGGATACCTACAGAACAACCAGACCTGGCTGGGTAATTAAAAAATAAGTAATATGAAAAATGATGCTACGCCCATTGTGCAGATTTTGTGTTCATTACAGTAGAGAAGAATTGGGTTGAAGGGAGTGGTTGTTGAATGGGGATAAATGGTATGACTGTGTAAGCTTTGCAATGCCAAGATGTGCACTGACTTTTGCACTTAGATGTCCTGGTATTTAAGTGTGTGTGCATAAGAACCACCACAGGAGAAGATGAATGGTGAACAGGGTTTTAGCGATGACAGTCCTAATGGGTAGGTGAGAGCAGGATGAGGGAGTACTTGTGAAAAAAGCCGGGATCAAAGTGGAGGCTGTGTAGAAGCATGAAAAACATTTTGTCTATGGTCTGGATGTGGTTGGTATCTGAGAGACTCACTTCAAGATAATTCCAGTTCTTGCTGACCAGCAGAATCAGTGTTTTTTACAGTGACAAAAAGAGGAAGCTTTCTCAAGTTAAAACTGTTGAAAGAAATATTTAAAACAATTCAAACATAGATTAGATATGAGGGACTGGAAAGTTAAGACATGCTCTTGGCCAGGAGTGAAGTCTGGGTGTAATTGATGACTCATAGAAACGATTGTTTATTTTATAATTGCAGATGAGATTAGCCAGAGACACTGTAGAAGGGAGGAAAACTGGACCATGAATGTTCCCTGTATGGCCTCTGCATGGAATGATGCATGCATGAGTTGCCTGACTGAATTCAGGAGTCTTTATAGTTTGGAAAGCCTTTTGCTTTTGGATTATGAGGAAAGGTATAGCACAATAAATTATATGACATACACCCATTTTTAAATTAGAATGGTATTCTATGTGTAGAATTTTTTGTAGAACTCAGCCAGATGGAGTGAGTAAAGAATAGAGTACCCATTACTATTCAGAATAATGGAGTTCTGAGTTTTTTAAGTGTATTCTGGGTCTTTCTGGGGAGTTATGTTAGAAAGCTGTTTACAGCCAATAAAGCCTCTGCACAGAGATAGCAAGTAGCATTTGCAAATGGAGATCACCATGAAAAAGCTTAGTGACTCTTCCTTATAAACACATTTTACTTGACTGATGATACTTTCTGAAGAGAGTACTAATATATTCAAGTGAGTGTTAAGGGTACATGTTATCTCAGAGACTGAAACTCTGCTTTGAGATAGCTCATGCATTAGGTTGTACCATTTTTCTTATTTCTATGACAAAAAGTTTAATCTTGGGTCAAGAATTTTTCTTTCAAGTTAGATCTGGGAATATATGATCAAATAATTATCAAAAAGAGTGAAGTTTTGATTGTTGATTTTGTTAATATTTTTCTCCTTGACATCAAAAGATTTGAAAGAAAAGAAAAAGAAATTGAAATGGTCCTGACAGCATGAGACATGGCAGGATAGCATACAAAGCAAAGTTTGCAAAACATGAAGTCTAAATTTCATGTGGCAGAAAGAAAAGCCACTGTGAGCATCTTAAGCATTATTAGGACATCAATTATTTATGTTGGGATGTTTATTATTGAAAAACACACTAAATGTGAGATTGTGATTAGATTTGTATGCATTGTAGCAAGCAAAACTTAGCCAAAATCTCAGTATTTTTTCTTCTTGTGCTGGCTAATATCTATTGTCCAGAAGGATGAAGTTGGATCTTCATTTTTCTTTTACCCTAACAAGTCCTTAGACAAAAAGATGTTCTGTGTATCTTATTTTTTCCACTTACGACAGTACGTCTTAATCCCTTTTAGTATTAATTTCATTAATGATCTTTATTAGCTCTGATCAGCACCAGGGAGTGTTAGACAATCTCTTAGATTTCCACAAGATAGGGTTACACTGAAGATAAGAACCAAGATGAGATTCTGTAAGGAACACATTAAGAGACCATAGGACCGTTCATTTGTGTTTTCAATAAGTAATTGCTGGTAGCCTTGCTGTGGCATTTTCTAGATGTGCAATAATAGAATTGGACATTATTTAAGGTTTAGTTCTCAACCATAGTTCTGTAGGCTATGTTACGAAAGTTTTCAACAAGACAGTGACTGAGGACACTTAACTGCCTGTCAGGGTGCTATGGAATTAATAGACTGTTTTAGAAATCAGTGTTTGTGGTTGTTGCAGTGGGAGAGCTGAACTTTCAGGAAGAATGTATGAGAAAGGATGTATGGCTAAGCTACTTGAATGAATGTGGATGCAGTCCTTCAATCTAAAGAGGTTGCTAGCTCTTCAGAATATGTTTATCAGTGTACTCCTGTTATGTCTGTATTATTTGGTTTAATTTTTATTTTGCTGTTCTGTATGTCTGAACTCATACTATTCAATCACTGTGCTTGACAGTAATGGCACTTGGACAGAGAAAACTTCTGGGTCATATTATTATTCTGTATATTGTTGACATTTGTATTAATTGTCTGTCTTTCAACACCCTCATGAAAAAAGGAGACTTTGTTTATTAAATGAGAGAATTTTGACTCCTTAAGACATGTACCTCCTGCAAGTACTGTAATCTTTACTTAGCAAGGACATCATCCTAAGAAAAGCTAAAACTATTTTGACATGTGACTTTGACACATTTTTCAAGAGAGAGCAATCATAACAGGCCGCAGGGGCAGTTGGAAGGAAATGTTATCCTGGAAGAGTATTCAGGGTTATATCTGCCTCACCCACAGGAAGACATGCATATGATGGAGTATCATCAAGTTTGCTTAGAGCATTCTTGAGCAAAATCTACAGTTAAGGCAAATTCATTCTAATCTTAGATCATTACGCAGATGCTTTTCTGCAGTATTGCTACAGGGGTTATTCTTGTTGTTTTCACATTGGATTTCTCCATTTGGAGAGCACTACATTGAAACTTTTATTGGATTTGGGGTTTGAGTTGGGGTTTTCTGGGTTGTTTGTTTTTTTTTGGTTGTTGTTCTAATTGATCCAAATAATTTTGTGTTGTAAGGTTTTTTCTACAAAGAGTAAAAATGTGTGGCTGCCTCATTCCTGCTGACAGAATGAGGCAGTTCATCAGTGCAGCTTTGGAGCCTTGGGCTGGCCTAAATTCACACTGTTCTGTGCCTAAGGTTTTGCCCTTGGTTGAGGTGGTAATTTGCCTTTATATAGCCTCTCTGGTTAGAAATGTTAACCAGCCTCTCTGGTTAGAATTGCTTAGGAATGTGACACATGACACCAAGCAGTAATTAGGCATTGTGAATATTTTCAGTATTTCTCAGTCTATGTAAAAAAAGCAGGAAGGAAAGAGCTTTCTCCTGATGTGGTATCCAGTATGTTCAGGCATAACACTTGTTGTGGACTGTCTCACAAGACAACAATGACACAGTTTGGAATCAGAATGGTTCTGGTCATTGTTTCTTGATAAGTGTATCTACTGAGCTGTCTGATCTCTATAAAGCTTTGTGATCACCTGATTTATTGCTTTGTCTGAGTACCCTAAATATTTGGGCTTGGGAAGACACAGGTTTCTAGGTGACCTGATCATCACTGTTGATTTTCATTTTCTAGTAATAGAAGTGTATTTCTGCAATGTATTATGCTGTCTCTTTCTGACCCTGCCTAGGAAATATTTACGTGCTACAGGGTTACAGCCTGTTTGGAAATGAGCTTCTTGCATCACTCTTACATTTCCTTGCATAGTACCTCTCAGTCTGAACTGAGTCAAAATCATTAGTTTGCCTTGCTTTCCACTCCTTTTAAATGGTACAGTGTCTCAGCAGTCCTGAGGTGCTTCACCTCATGTATTGCCACTGTCCTAAAGCATACAATCCCATATCCTGTGGAAGATTTACAGGTCAGGCAGTAAGAATATTATTACAGTGGAGCTTTTCATAACCCCAGCTCTTCAGACATCTATCACACAATCAGAAAGAAACAAAGGTTCGGTTTTTTTAACTGAAGATGTAGATTTTTTAAATTCGTAACTTACTCAAGAAAAATCAATACGCGTTATTATGAGCTGAGATCAGTTTAAAAGAAGCTATGGGGAAGTGGTGGCATGAATAAAATTCACGTAGAGCATTCTGCTGAGACAGAGTTGTGGCATAGCAGAAAAAAGTATTTAAAAAAATAAGAAGTCATAATTCTCTTAAAGAGATGTACATAAAATCATGGAGTTTCAGAGGCTAAAAACTATAACGTGTCCGCACTGACTTAGTGGTATTATATAACTTTTCTACTTTGGAGAGTATTTTAGCAAGTGTTAACAATGGCACTTTAAAATTCTTCAAAAAAATTATACCAGGAATTCCTGATTTGTATCATTAACAGGGCAGTGTTGCAGAAAAATCTTTATCTTTTTAGGTCAATTTTTAGGTATAATGTATTGTATTTCCAAATATATTTCTTTGCCTTTTTAACATGGGGGAAATAATGTGCAAGGAGAATGAGGCAGTCTTAAAGTGGACAAGTGAGTTGGAGGCTGGTTCTGTCATCTTGCAGAGGCCATGTGTGTACCCCTGGCCCTAATTAAAGAAGACTGTCACTGAATTCAGTGCATCCTCTATTACACACAGCAGAGTGAATCCCTCCTAGCTGTTATTCTGGAGCAACCCCATCAGCTTGTTCCATCGGGGTAATGGAATGCAGAATTCACCCGAAGAAACACAAATAATGCAGTGTTACACTGGGTTAGTTTTAGTTAACTAATAAAAAACGCTTGAAGTTTTCAGAGTTTTGTCATCCTGTTTATGCAATAAATAGCCTTTAATTGTCTCATCTGAATGTAATATAAGCAGGGAGGAGCATTTCATATAAAATGACATTAATGCATTTTTCTCTCTTTTTGTTAATCTATAAGGGACATTACCACAAAGCCACAATGCTGATTATTAACAGCCTCCTCTACACTGCAGAGTGGCTTCAGTGATTCTGCAAATTGGCTAGATTTGAAGCTGTTAATTATGAAGTATAGTGCGCTTCATAAAGACAGAAATGAGCACGACTTGGCTCAGCTCTTGTGAGAATAAATTGTAAAAATTGGACCTCTGTTTGGTTTGAATTCTGGCTTCATCGAGAACACGGGCGTTCCGTATGACAGGCTTGGCAAATACAAATCATGTACTCCATTAAAAAATCAGAGTATGTTCATAGTAAAGTTGCACACCTGGAAGAAAGCCAGGGACTCTGCAGAGGTCCAAGGCTCATTAACAGGGGGTGCTTTTTATCATTTTGTCAAAGAAACTGAGAAACATCCTAAATCCAAATATTGTGTAAATCATAAGGAATGGGGGTGTTTCTTCCCTGCATTCACCAGTCACACTTGTATGTGTCTAGAGCTGCCTGGCGGCATTTTGAAGTTACTGTCTGCCTGCTGTAGAGGAAAAGGCACGTTCACCAACACATCCTGTTCATCTCACATCGAGGCAAATGATAAGTGAGGGTGAGGGGAGGGTCATCTTTTAGTTAGGCTCTCTGCTTAGCTTTTTATGTCCATGTAGATGTTGCATAACAAATTATGACAAGATACCTTAGGTTTCCACCTATACATCAAGGCATTTACAGGATGCTACTACTTGTGAAGCAAATCTGTATAAATGTGCATCATTTTTTCTTAAAGTGTGAAAGCAGATACACAAGCCATAGAAGAAAAAAACAGCTCTATAAATTGGAGTGATTTGTAAATATTCTAGAAATACATTCAGGAGATATTATGTCAAATATATGAATGTACCTTTGTAACTGCTGCAAGATTGTAGCAGGGTAACTGGTACTAGTTGAAATGTCCTGAAAGCAGTATTAAATATTCAGTATGCCACAGTGATGAAAAGTAAAACGTTATTTTTGCAGTTCTTCTAAAAGTTTAAGCGAGCTATTTAAAAGAGAATTAGTACACCTGGGATTTCAACTGGGTTTTTTTTTTTAACTGACAGTGAAAGAAAATTACTATCTCAACCAGTGTCTTAATCCATAGAACAAAGAGGACTCCATAGTTTAAACATACTAAAATAATAAGTGTTAAATTCCTATAACTGTTTGTTGTCATTTGACCTTTGCGGTGAATACACAGATTTATCTAGTGGGGTTTTCTGGGGGGGAGTTGACCAGCAAGAAAGGGAATACTTGAGGGTAAACCTTAACAGTATGATTCGAGCTAATGTGTAGCATTAAGTTTCTTATCAACAGAATGTAATAAAATGGAAACAATGAACCAGCAAAGCCATCTTGTGAGTGGGATTATTAAATTCACAGTTTGCTGCTGCTAATTTGTTAGTAGGCTTCAGTTGTTTGACAAAGCTCATACAAACTCATTTTTAAAACTGATTATTAGATGAAAATGCCCTCTTGTCACTGCCACGGGAGGAATAGCTCTGAATCAGAGCTGTGCCAAATGGAGTTAGCTGAGTGATCTCAGCTCAGTGCCATTTACCTAACAGAATTATGAAGATGATGCTGATACAATGGGTAGGTTCTGCTCAGACAAATTTAGTCCCCTGGAGAAAATGGAAATTTGGTGAAGAGCTCTTTGTTTTCTCTGGTTTGTATGAAGAGCTCAGACTCTAATTAAGTCAATCCTCACACTTCTATCAGAATTATGTTACTTTATTATTACTTATTTTGATTTGACAAACTTCACTTGAGCAACAGAGATGCAATTATAGAGCTCTTTAGGCTTGTTGCTTCTGGAAGATATTTTCCCTTAAATTATGCTTCTTTAGCAGGTGTATTTTATTCATTTTTGATGAAATATGTCTTAACTAGAATAGCATGGTTGTTAGAGTTAATATGGCACTGAATTCTTTCATGTATTCTACAAAGATTATTGTGTTTTGCAGTCAATGTTTCATGGAAAAAGTCAGGAACCAGCTATAGTCAATTCTGAAGAACCTTCCCACCATTTTGTTTCTTTTGATTAATGTTTTCCATATTCATACTTGTAACAAAACTTTCAGAATAAAAGTTGTTTCCATTTTTCAAACGCAAATAGTGAACCATATACAAGTATGAGTCGAAGGCAAATGATAATACTGGGGACTTTTAAAATAAACACTTACTTTAAGCATCCGATAACAAAACTAAGTCTCAGAACAAAAAAAATTAATGTAATATTAAGTGTAGGATTTTCAAAAACTAAGCTGTTCCCTGGTGTAAATTTCTGTTTCACCACTGTGTTCTTGAAACACAGCAAGAAACAAAAATGTTCTTCTGTAGTGAGTTTTTATGGATGTTCAATGACACTGTGAAGTACAGAGAACTGTACCTATCAGAGTGCTAGACATTTTTCAGGGACATTTATTTGGAAAGAATTTCTGTTGGAATGTAAGAAATAGTTTGGCTTGTGCAGCCAGCAATGTATATGTAGAACAGACTAGAATGGTAAAATATTTTTCCTGTTAAAAAGCATAGTGGGTTAGTATTTGCCTTGAGTATATATAATAAAACAAATATTCATTCTTTTAGGGTGAAAAAGGAGATAAAGGAGAACCAGGACCAGAAGGCCTTCCGGGGACAGAGGTAAATGGAACAATAATGAAACAATCAAGTTCCAAACTGCTGGTGAATGGTTAAGAACTGTAATTCAGATTCTATGTAAGGACAATAATGGATTTACAAATTATGTATGCCTGGATATTTAACGTCCACAAGATGATAGGGGAAGAAGAGATGCATTAATGTGATGTAGGAGTTCTTAGGGCTTCATGTAAGGAGGGCTGTGGATAAGGACCTGGTAGGTTTCATAATGTTTCTGCTGATGACTCATGAGATAAAATGAAACAAACATTGGGATTAAACATAATACAGATGAGAATCATTCTTTCTTAGATAATCTGCTGGAAAAGAAGATATTTTTGGAGGCAGGGTAAAGCTATGGTTTGTTAGCTTTGGTTTCTGAAAAATTAAAGACATAAGCTGTTAGCTGTTCCTGGATGGGTCACTCATGTGTTTCTTGTGATAGAATCAAAATTTTACTTTTTTATTTTCACGGCCAGATTTCACTGCCTACTTAATTAATGGGACTGGTCCATATTTAAGGTAGCATACATCTGTATCTAAAAATACTGGATAACCCGGATGACTGAGTTCACATTCAAGTTTGAACCTGAGCATGCACTATAGGCAAGGCTATAACGTAAACCTTAATTTTGCCTATTTTTAAATTTTCATTTATTTTTGTATATATGAAATCAAAAGGAGAGGGCAAAAAATCAGATTTCTTTTTTCAGTGAAATACTAAAATAGACAACTAGCATGATTTCAAAAGGCAAAATTTAAAAAACCATGATAATAAAGTCAAACAAGCTGTTTGCTTTATACCCTCTTCCTGTCCTTCTCCCTCTTGACCTTGATGGGGGTTACCCTGGCCTTAGGTTTTAATGCTGGTTACTCTTGGCTCTCCAGTTGCATAGCATTGCTGTTGAAGGCAGAGAGCATCTCACAGATGGGGAATGACTGACATTAGGACTAGTATTCAGATACAGGATTTGCAAAAAAAATTTGGCAATAGTTTTTTAACACCTTTCCCAAAAGAATAAAAGGATCAGCAGTTAACACAAAAATACTATGGAGGTCTAGCCGGGTGTACTGAAAATAGAGTAAAACAGCCTACATACTTATGACACTTTTTACATCACCTGGCTTTCTATGCACACTGTAACCATAAAAATATTTTTCCTGTTTTAGGTAATTATAATTTAATGCTGGGTAAATCAGGCTATTTTTAAGTAATAGTGGATGTCCTCCATGTGACAGCATACACTATGTACTAAGCTGAAACTGCATTTAGGTATTCAAAGAGGTATTCTCTTGTAGCCTGCCTGTCTGTAAAGGTGAACCATATACTTCTGTCATGCATACATAAATGCTGACAGCATGGAAAAAACACATCTGTGTTTCTTTCCATAGCTCTGGTGACATTTCTGTGTTGGTCTTACATGATCTCCTTTACTACATGAGATCTTGTTCCATCAACCTTTTAGGAAGAGTAAGGTATACCAAGTATCTGATTAACTCTAGGACATATTTAGCATAGTGGCACTGTGAAAGTGAAAAATACTGAACATTCATATTTTTAAATATTTACTGAACTGTTGCAATGTGTCAGTAAATGGTAGATTGTTATTACTGTGGAAACTGTCATTAAAACATTAAAACAGAAGTAAAACTGCACATGGCAGTATAAGCTGTATTGTTTGAATGCACACATGATCCCTTTTTAACAACGCTTATATAAATGCTTTGAATTCAGTTATCACTGTGCATGGAGATGCCTGTCTTTAAATTTACAGGACTGTGTATCATTGATTCTTGGTTGCTATCAGTGTCTCTCTAACTTGTTTTGCAAACAGAAATGTAACATCTGATATTTCTGAAATAATCAAGTTAATCTACTTATATTGGAATAATCTGCAGTGCTGTAGAAAGAAAGCCTGAAAACACTCAAAGCTAGTGGCATTGCCTGCTGGCAGCTGTTTTCTCTGCCTGGGGGAGTGAGGGTTCCCATCCTCACAAGAACTTGAAGATGTTGACTGAACATTTTATCTTGAACAAATGGTACGAACATATTTGAATGTATTTTAATCAAAATCAGAAAAGTAGGTGTCACAGAAAACTTTTGCTTGCTGTTGCTACTGGTGTTTTCTTAGCTGTACAGAAAGTTCTTGCTAGAAAGAGTTATTATGAGAGAGGGGAAGCCAGACCTGATTTTGAGACTAGGCTGTAATGATGATATACCTAGAAAGTTTTAATTCCCTCTTCTCTCTCTGGATGAGCTAACTGGGTCAGTTAATCTCATTGAGAATCAGGTTTTGAGGCAGGAGCTGTGAGTATATTTAACTGTTCTGCACATCTTCCAGTTTATGTCTCCAGTAATCTGAGCCAAGATCTACAATACCATGTCCCAGCCTGGGACATTATTCAAAATCCATCTGACAACATGAATACTTACTATAAATACTACTAACGTGATTGCCATTGTTTTTAGTTTCTTAAGGAGTAGTTATAAATAACTTAATATATTACTAATATAGTCTTCCTGTAGTACATGTCCACGTCTGTAAACAGGTACTTCCTTTTATAGGATGAACAGCCAGTTTGCTTGAGTAGTATCTCTTTCATCCCTTGAGACTGGTTAAGATACTTGACATTAAACTCAGGTGCCACATTGCTGCCACTAAAATCCCGTAATTTTTTTAAGATATTGTTTCCCTTCTCCGTTCTTTTGGATATTTTGTTTTACAGTTGGGTGTGAGACCTGTCTGCTTTTGTAACTGAGGAGTTATGAATTGTCTGGTCTAGTTGACAAGGTTGTTATCAGTGAAAGGCTGGACTCGATGATCTTGGAAGGCTTTTCCAACCTAAATGATTCTGTGATTCTGTAATAATGCTGTCATTTGTATCACTGTAACAAATGGACCTTCATAGACACACTATCTGAAAAAAACTCTGCTAAAAACACTCATAGTCTGTGTGGAATAAGGACAAATTTGCAATGTAAATATCCATGAAACTCTCTGTGGAATAAGTTCTCTGTTAAATCCATATGTCTACCTGTTAAACTGAAATGAAAAGAAAATCTTTATCACTGAAACTTTTAGACTCTTTTTGAGTCATGTTGTTTTTGTGATCACTGGTGCAGGTAAGAATGAACGCCATGGGATCCTGCCAATTACTATTTTGCTGACATAAATTAAATCCTTCAGCAAAAGTGAGTCAAAACAGCAAGTTTTACCATATCTCTCAGCATGTGTCATGCATAGCTAGTAGAGGAATAGTGTCTTTCTTGTAAGTGGTAAAGAAAAAAAAGTAAAACATATCTGAAATTAAAATCGAGTCTATACATTAAACCAAGTGTTTAACTAGTTATGTTTATTTCTCTTGTTGGGGAAGGCAATACCATAAGTGACTTTTCTAAAACTACATAAAATGTTATTCTTTACTTACGTAAAGGATGGACCTTTAAAGTTCAGTAAGCAATAAAAGAATCTCAGGTTTTTAATGGAAAGATGGTAAACATATTAGACCTTTTTATTTTGATGTTTTTGGGAAAAGGTAAACAGAAGTATGAACATTTTTAAAGGGATCCAGTGTCCTGATATAACAGTAATAGTTGTTTACTTTCACACTCTCAGGGCTTGTCTGTCTAATCTTGAACTCTCTTAGTATTAGCATTTCAAGGAAATACGTGGGTAGGAAGGGAAGAATCCTATTGCTTGAGAAAATGAAGTTGGTGATGATATTTGTTTATATCAAGAGTCTGAGATTTCTGTTAGGAACCAAAGTATTAGGAGACATTAGATGTTATTTAGGGTCCAGTAAATTCTAGTAGTGTACCAATTTGAAGTTTTGGAATTCCATTATTGAGAAAAGAGCAGTGGCAGTATTTAAAAGTACATGAGACATAAACTGAAAAAAGTATATTGTTTGGAGATGTGAAAACACTTTGCTGAATTAGAAGAGTTATGCCCAAATATACAAGTTGGCATTGTACAGCTGACTTTGAAGCTGTGTACTACTTAGATTTTAAGGCTGCTCTGTGAAGAAAACGTAGTACTGTTCTTAGTGGTTAGAGTATTTCCAAGTTCTGTTACTCAGGAGAGGTAGCTGATCTGATCTATAACAATGTGGCTGCACATTGTTGATTAGAGTGTTGTGTACTATATTTCAAGTATATTAGATAATATCTATTGTTCTAGGAGATTTCAACCTAATGTGGCACTGAACCAGATTACTCTAATGAAGGCCATGGAAGTGCAAATAACAAGTTATGTTTTCTCCAAAAGGTATCTTTTAGAGTTGAAAACCTGTTCTAAAAATATTGCAATCTTACTGCATTTTCCATTGCCACGTGTGTGCAGCATAGTTTATGCTTTACAAATAGGTGCAATTCCAGCAGGCAACATTTGGCTCCCACTAGGAACTGCTGGAGTCTTCTGGTTGGGCTCCAGCTGATCTTTCCATTTTTTCACTGAGAAGAGTACCTGGTGTCAGTTGGTGGTACATTTTACCTGTTTAATCTGTTTTTCTTTCATTCCACCAGAAGAAATACCATTGTCATCCCCTCCAAATGAAAGCACTGCATCAAATTTAATCTTTCCCCAGTGACCCCCAATTCACACCCTTACTGATATTTGTGATATACTTGTTCCAGTAATTTCTCTGTTGGTTGGCAATTGTATCACAAGTTATCGGTCTTATTTTATATATGTATATAGGACACTTCTCATTTTTGCTATTTTCAGTGTTGTTATCTTGTTAGCTTTGAATTGAATAGAATACATATTCTAATTCTTACTTTATATTTTGTCTTCCATAGAGGAACCATAATGTGAGTTTATCGTGACCCGTAAAAAGAGGAGAAAATGCATCAGCTGAAGACTGTTTATGAACTCAGAAATGTATATTATTATATTGGTCCCAAAAAGCTAGAATTAGACTGAGATAGATTTCAATACTCAATTAATTTACTCTCTGTTATGACAGCTGCTGGAATTTTTAATCTATCCTTGAATTTCTGGTAAATCTGGTTACAGACTCCCTAGATCAATAGAAAATCGTTTGTTTTCAAAGCTGACCTTGTTCTCCTAAAACATTGCAGAAAATGAGCTTTTCTGACTTAAGGCTTGGTCTAAAATCATCCAAATTATATCTGTTCAGATAACCATATTCATTTCACTGAAGCATCCTGTTCTGGTCTCTGCCAGAGACAGGATACCCTACTGTACTGTGCTAAAAGGGGCTACAGATTTGGCTTGGCATGGGAATTCTTACTTCTTACTGCATTTCAGAGACAGTGAGCAGCAGTTAAACCTCTTAAAAGCTTCAAAAGGGTGACTGTAGGGAAGAATAGGCATGGTTCAGTCCCAGATGTGTTTTTTGCAAGCATTGACTATGTCTGGAACTTATTAAGATTATAATATTTTTAAATGCATATGTAATGTGTAGGAGAACCAAAAATACTTCTAATAGGTCTATAACACTGGGTCCTTAAAAGTCCTCCTTCAAGCACTGTGAGGTTTCATGTAAAACAATTAGTTTCCCCTTGTCCTTTTTATTTGAGGTCAATTGCTGTGGTCATCATCTCTGCAGCAGCTGTCAGACGGCTCACCTCACTGAGGTGCTCTAGCAGGAACATTACTAAAAGTTTTAAACACAGCAGTTAGGCAAAAATAAGGTTCATAGTTTGACAGTGCGTGGCTCAGGCTCAGTATCTTTCATCTGCAGTTGCCTTTTCTATTCAGTAGAGACACACAGATATATGTCACCATCTGTGAGTTGCAGATTTTTTTTTTAGCCTTATCTTTTGTCTCCTGTAAACATACAGCCTAAGAGCTAATTCCTAAACTCAAAACTATTGTTCCACTGGTGATTTGCTAGTATTGATTTTGAACCAAATCCATACAATTTGTATACCTGAAAAAATCCCTAAAATGGCATTAAGAATTGTTTGTGTTTTATGCAGTCTTTCAGAAGGAGGTGGAAAGTAAAATGTAGCAAATGGAGACAATATTAAAGCTATGTCATAAATATGCAGATTGTAAAAAGAAAGCAATTTTTTGGCTTGGTATTTGAATCCATCTGCCTATTACAATTTTTAAGTTCAAACAGCAAAACTACTTCTGATTTAACTATTACATATTTGGCAAGCTTAATAAAGAACAAATCAAAGCTAAATCAGGGGTATTTACAACAACCACAAATTTAATCCAAAGTGGGTACTTAAATGCTCATATAGTTCTAAATGATGTTCCTTCCAGATGGTGAATTAATGTAATTTTAGCAGGAAGTGAAGTTGCACAAATACGCAGTATTTAGAACACTCACTGATTTCATGTTTCTGTACCCACCAAGGCACAGATGTTAGTTACCATTTTCGTGCCAGTTGTCTCTATCTTCCTAATAATTGCAAACTGAGGAAGAGAGTTTGCAAGGACAAAAAGGGAGCTGGGAAAAACTTTAGTTTGTAAACCCTAATTCAGATGTAAATGAATCTTTTCTATCCTTGACCTATTGAACCTCCATAATAATAATGATGGTGGCCTACTTGTGGAGTATCTCATTATGACTGGGTCTTGTATTGCCTACATTGTCACTATTTCATTTCTAAGTAAAATCTTTGAACTTGTAGAGGTATCTCTGACTTTAAGTATACATTTAGTCTCTCATGACACTAAAGCAGTGGTCAGAGGGAAGGCACAAGACAAATCTCTCAGCTTAAATAAAAATGAATTCCTGGTAGGTTGATCCAGCATGAGAATTAAGTTCAGTCAATGCTGTAGAATGGCTTGAATTTGCTGGGCATATTTTGATACCTCTCATTTTTCCATTTGTTTCACAGCAAGAAGAAGACAACAAAAATTGCGAGCTGGGTACTAAAGATATTTTACAGGGTTTTTTTGGGTACTTCTGGTGACAACTTAGTGGAAGAGTTGTGTAAGAGATATTGTAGAGGGTAGATTCAGACTAGGTCTAAAGAGGAAATACTTTACAATGAAAATGGTGAAAATAGGAAAAGGTTTCTCAGAGAGGCTGTAGGTGCCTGCTCCCTGGAAACATTCAAGACTGGGTTGGATAGGGCTCTGAGCAACCTGATCCAGTTGACAATGTCCCTGTTCACTGTAGGAGAGGTTGAACCAAATGATCCCTAGAAGTCCCTTCCAACGCAAACCATTCTGATCCTGCGAGCGTGAAATTGCTGTGTATGTGATGCGTAAGGCTAGGCAGAACTGTTTACTTCCCCAGTTGAAGGCAGAAGTAAAGAAGGAGGAATGAAGGAATGGATTAGTTCTCTAACTGCCTTTTTGAACACTGGTGAAAAGTGAGAGTGTTGGAAGATGTGCAGCAGCTCTGAGCTGTACCTTCCTGGAGCTCAGCAGTTATGCACTGCTGCTACTTGAAACATAAAATCTGCAGCTCTCTGTCCACCTCTGCCTCTCTCTCAATTTTAGTGCTTTCAAATGAAGGTACTAGCATTCTCTCTAATATTCTGTTTTATCTTTGTTGGCCATGCGAGACACAAACCTACAGGAACTGCAAAGGAACTTTGCGTTTCTTCTACTTACCATAATGGGGCACGATGAAGTAGACTGGCTTCATATGTTTAATTATGTGTTGAAGACACATGTGATCTTTGATGGATGTTTGTCTGTTCACAAAATAATGCAAATAAAGAATTTTGAGAAAGTACTAATAACGTGATAGAATTTTAAGGCCTACTTGTTTAGTATATACTAATTCACAGTGCTACAGGATTTTGTCCAACATTTTTCACAGATGACAACAAATATGCATTTCTCTTCTTGCCCAGGGACTAAAAGGTGACCCTGGTAGTCCTGGTGTGGCTGGTCCAAAAGGAGAAAAGGTACCTTTTAAATCTATTAAGTTGTATGTGTATGTGAGTATGCATGATATTCTTCAGTTCTGAACATGTTGCCATAACTATGTGTGGCAAACACCCACTGCTGCCATTTGTGCAACTTAAGGGTTGAAAAACATGAGCACAGGCTAACTGTAAATGCAAAAGACAAGTACCCTTTATCACAAGGAATTTTAAAAGGAGTTCTGAGCAGAAGCCTAAATTTGGTGTTCTGAATTGCTCTCTGTGTGCACTAATTTGCTCCCACGAACTAAACCTGAAGGTCTCGGATGTGATTTGTACCTCAGTGACCTAATTCTGTGAATATTTACACAGTCAGATGTCTTTACATATGCGAGCTGTCACACTGACTTCAGTGGCCACCTTGTGCATGTAAGCTGCAGCTTGTAACTTGACATATGGAAATGTGTTTTGAAGGATTGCTTTTCTTAAGCTGTGATTCATTTATGCAGAGGGCTGGCTTTTTTTTTTCCCCTTTAACCTGTGGTGAGCTGTGTATATCTATGCCATTACTGGAGAAGAATACCACTTTACTCGCATATTTTCATAATCAACATGTTTGATGATTGTACTGAAATTACTTCTGCAGTGCTGCATATTCTCTAAAAGGTCTAGAGGTTAAATATGTATAACTAAAGAGATTATTGATTTACTTCTTCTCCTTTTTTTACTGTTTTAACTGTAGCTCTTTTACTGTTTTAACTAGGGAGATGCAGGACCTCCAGGACCAGCTGCCTTAAGTGTGAGTACCTATAAAACAAAATCAGCCAAAAGAAAATCCCTAAGAAATGCTGCATGTTTTTCACTAATTTGCAATGTAAATACTTCCACTAAGAAATCTAAAGGTCAAATCCCTTTCTTTGGAGTGCCTCTGCATTTTCTATATGACTTGTGAAGGGAATTCTGTAAATATAAAAAAAATAAGCAGGTTTAAAATACCTTGTTTCCCACCAAATGCTAACAAGGATATTATCTTGTTTATTCCACAAATAAATAGGATAGGCTTGCTCAAGTGAAAGAATTCCCTTGTTATTTTTAGGAAAAAGCATTGCAAAAATGATCAATGCTTTTAGGGTATTGTATCAGACTGTGTCACTAATTTTGTCATTATTCATTTATTCACTTTCGTGTGATTTACTGAAAAAAAAAGAAGAAGATATGAGGTCAGACATGATGATTAGCTGGTTTTTAAGTATCAAGGAAAGACCTCTTTAAGTGTGGATTTGACAGATTTTTTTCTGAGGTTCTGGTACACCAGAAAATAGAACTGACTCAAGTATTGTATTCTGGCTAGATACTGGTGTATAGACGGTGGAAAATATTCTTCATTTCCTTGCAATGATCTAGGCCCCAAGCATGTACAAAGCCTGAAGAAGTGTCCCCAAAACTCTCCAGGGCATGTCTTGTTTGCTTCATAAATGTAATAATTTCTGTCTGAATTCTAGTGGTTTTGCTCATGAGCTGAGATGAAAAGCCCTTCCATTCAGAACAGTCTATTTGGGTAAAAACAACTCAAAATGGTGCAAAAGAGTGTGACAAAAATGAAAAAAAAAAAAAAAAAAAAAAAAAAAAAAAAAAAAAAAAAAAAAAAAAAAAAAAAGACACAAAAGCTTCCAAATTCTCAGGCTGTAGTTTCACAACATGAAGAGTTCTTCTCCCAGACTCAGTATTATGAACCACATCTATACTATTCATATTACCCATGTAATCCTAAATAAACATCAGAAGGACTGTCATTCATAATGTAAATGATTATACATTATCTTTTCCCTCTTAATTTCCAACACCGTAGCAGCAAGGATCTCGATTACATCTTATAAACATTGAAGGATGTAACAGAGACCAATATGATAAAGATAAATTCTACTCTTAAGTTGCTGTGTTTTAGAGTACTTGTTTTTTGGATTATGAAATTTAATATCCCGTATCTTGACTTCCTGGGAAGAAGTTAGTATTGTGTCCCAAGATCAGTGACTCTTTGCTGCAGTTCATGTGTTGCTAGAGGTAAACATTTATGTTCTTTAGTTCTTGAATATACAAACTGTGTGTTGAAAGAGTTAATATATTATTAAAATATTAGTAGTAACCTGCAATTTTACTGTAGTAGAGGCATTGGAGTGTGTCTTGCTTTACATAGATTCTTACAAGCCTTGAAGGGATCACAAAAATAAGAATTGGACATGTCTGAAGATAAGACGGGAAAAAAACCTGAGGATATCTATTTTGTGTGTGCTCTAAGACTATAGAACAGTCTTTTTGAGCATTTTTTAATGTAAATGATGGGAAAATTAGTACATCTGTTCTGAAAGAAGTACCCGGGTATAAGTCTCTTTTTTCAATGTGTTCATTGTCTTAAGTTGCTGTTGTGAACACTTAGCTTTCCTAAGAATCATACTCAGAGGTCAGTAGTATGATATCAAGAATCATAGAATATGCTGATCCACAAGGATCACCAAGTCCAGATTCCTGCCTTGCACAGGACCATCCCCAGGAGTCACACCATGCGCCTGACAGCATTGTCCAACTGCTTCTTGAACTCTGCCAGGCTTGAGGCTGTGACCACTGCCCTGGGGGGCCTGTTCCAGTGCTCAACCTCCCACCAGGTGGAGAACCTTTTGCTGATATCCAACCTAAACCTCCCTCCTTCCCTTGGGTCCTGTCACTGTCACAACAGAGAAGAGATGAGTGCCTGCCCCTCCTCATTGGTTGATCAGGAAGTTGTAACTGCAGTGAGATTTCTCCTCACTCTCCTCTTCCCCAGGCTGAACAGACCAAGTGACTTCAGCTGCTCTTCCCCTTAAGGCCCTTATTCCTCCTTGTGGCCCTCATTTGGACACTCTCCAGAAACTTAGTATCTTTCTTACATTGTGATGCCCAAAACTGCTTCCGGGACTCGAGGTGAGGCTGCCCCAGAGCAGAGCAGAGCAGGACAATCCCCTCCCTTGCCCAGCTGGTGATGCTGTGCCTGGTGCACCCCAGGACACTTTTGTCCCTCCTGGCTGGCAGGGCACTGCTGAATCAGAAGCTGCTTTCAGATTGCCTGAGCTTACTCCTGTTCCTGAAGTGATCCAATTTCATAAAATGGACTTGAATTTCTCTGATTACAGAATGCTGTGCAAAAGTTTCAATTCATTGATTCCAGCACAACAACATGTCTCTGTGTTGGTACATTTACTGATGGTGGTCTTTACACTTTTTAAAAGAAAAGATTTAAATTTTAGGAAAGCAGACACGGTCTTCAGAGGGATGTAAGTAACTGATGTAGACAAGAGTGAGTGTGAATGGGTTTAGCAGTTTGAAGACAGATTACAGCAGAGTGGTAATATACAGCCCGGCAGGAAGGCTTTCTCTCTCTGCCACTGTAAATAGTCCTGCGTTTCTGTTGGCAAGAGCTAAAAGAAGATAAATGACATGAGTGATGGTGGCTAGGGGAAAATTCAGTTTTCTGAGTGGTTTTATTTGTGTGACTTCTGTATGGCTGTGACTCTTACAATATATAATCATGAAAGGAAGATGTTGTATCTTGCTGTGAATAAATAGTAGGTCAGATAATATCACGGTTCATGTGTCACTTAATGAGAACTTACTATGTCAGAACCATTCATGCTGTTATAGCCAAAATATGATGTAAGTGTTTCAGTTATGAATCCTGTTCAACTTCAGTTATGAAGTTTTAAAATGCTCCATTCATTTGGTATGCAGGCATAATGTCCTAAATTTAACCTCTGCTTCTAGTAATTTTTATTTTTTCCTAATGTGAAAATTATTTATTTTTATCTAAAAGATAAAAAAAAAATTAAAAAGACTTATTCTGGTGGGGGGCAGGGAGGGAAGAGGAGTGAAAATGATGACACACAGTTAGAACTAAGTCCTGAATATGACTTTTGGGCAGGCAGGGAGGGAGGGAAGGAATATTAAAAGGGACTTGGTTTTGCTCAAACTGAACAACTGGGCCTGGGTCATCGACCTCCTGCCCCAGTGCCATTGCATACAGAGACAGGTGGTAAATGATGGCATTATATAGAGCTCTACTGCCCTGTGCAGCTTTTCCATTCCTGTGTGTTTCCATAGAAATCATACATCAGTGGAATAAGCTGAATGAGGTCTGTCATATATTCTGATTTCAGTATAAGCTAGACCATCAGTAGTGTTGTTCAGGGTCAGAACATTCTCCCCATACGCAGACCTGTACCACGCTTCTGTCCTTAGCACAGGGAGTGTGGAGGTAGCAAAAGACTGAGGCTGCTTCACTGCAGCAGCTGATTGGTCCGGGGAGAGTTGCCTGTAGGTAATCTACACAAGTATGGATCAGCAAGCAGTAGGAATTCCTGTTTTTTCCTTTTGTTTGTGCTACAGGCACCCGCCAAAGTCTAAAAGATTTCAGTGACTCTGGGTCTAAAAGTGTTTGTGCAACTCTAATGAGTAGGAAATCTTCCACTGCTCAGAAGCATGAGAAACGTGGAAACATGAGAAAATATAGAAGAGAATGAAGGGATTGGTACTTGGAGGAAAAAAGATGTATTTTTAAGTGTTCAACTGACAGATAGAGCCATTATAGTATGGAATGAAGGATATTTTGAGGCAGTATGTATGGCAGAATTCATAAATACCCAACAGCTGTAACAACCTATTAGGTAGATGAGCACGTGCCAAAATGCAAAACAGGCAAAACAATACCACTTCTTTTTAAGACGCAAAAATTATTTTATGAGCTTGAAACTGAAATTTCATAGCTCAGAAAGTGCATCTGAAAAATAAAGTAGAGCTCTGGATCTTCCTGTTTGATGTGAGTTAACAGAAAACTTCACACTGAAATCCTAATTAAATGAACACTTTAACAAAATTTCTCACTTGTTGCAATAGCAGAGAATTCAGAAAGAGATGGGGTAAGAATTCCATGTGTTTCTGTGCATTTCTTTAAGGCACATATGTAAGTCTTGTGAATACAATTTCATCAATTATGCATGAAGAATTAGAGAAAAGAAACAGCACTGTAATGCAAAATATGCTAAGCTGTAAGAAGAAATATGTGATAAAGTTTATAGGATTTACACAGAATCCAAATGAAACTGGCTATTTCAATACCTCTAAGTGTATTTGTTTGACTCCAGCATTATTCAAGCAAATACATTTTATTGTAAATTTGACATATATGTGTGTATATTTGAGCCCTTTTATTAAGGATGTAAAGTTTCCCTGTTTTTCCACGAGTCAGTAAACACTCCCCAAGTCCAGATATACATATATACTTTTATTCTTCTCAGTTATGATTGTAGTTTTATGGGAGTAGTCCAAAATCATGACTGATTCTCAGCCTTTCTTTATGCTGCCTTTAATCTCTCTGCTGTGTTCTAAATTGCTCTTGTAAGTACTAGCATTCTTTTCTTTAGTACTTTTCAGGTGTCTTATGAATAAATGCTGGGATTATATTTTTAATTTTTTCCCCTTTATTATGTCCACTTTATGCAGCAATATGTGGGGGAAGTTTAAAGCTTAAGTTCCCTGATAAATTGTACTGTAGCTGAGGAACCTTCAGAGAGACCTTTTACTTCAGAGAGCAAAAGGAGGAATTGTGCTGCTCTGTGGCATGGTTTTGTCGAGATGTGGGATTTAGTGGCAGAAGGTGGGGACTGTGTTCTGCAGGGTCACAGCTGGCTCCACAGCTTGCCCGCTCTGGTATCCCCAGCTTAAGCCTGTGCGTGCCGTGTCAGAAGAGTGACAGGTGAGGGAAGGTAGCACAGCCATCTCTTGTAAAATATAGGATAACTATTCCTCTCGACACTCGATACGCTGCTTTTAGTTCCTGAGGAAAATGAGCGTCCGTCCGTACGTTCCTGCGAACCTATCCCTTTCAGAAGTTATAAAATAGTCATCCAGATGGCACCAAGTGTTTACTCAGAAGCCGAGGCTTAAGTCGGTCACAGACAGAAGTCCCCAGGACTTGCTTACTAAACAGATATTTGGAATGTTGGCTCCTAGGTCTAGTTAAATCGATCCGAAGGAAGCTGGCGCACAAGTGCCGTGTGGAGGCGGCTGTGGGAGGAAGTTGCAGATTCAGGTCTGGGCAAGCTCCACTGTAACTTTTGGCTCTCCCCCTTTCTAAACAAACATCAGCTACAGATTGCACAGCTTTCTCCTCTGTTATTCATGTGAAGCTAAAGAAAGGGACACATACTCTCCAGTAGTAAGCAACTCAACTAATATTGCCCTCTCTTTCTTTTCATGTAATGACATAAAGGAAAGCAGTTCTATTTAACGAAAGTATAGACTGAAAATTGCATTTTCATTTTAAATCTCTTCTTTTCATACACATACTTTAAGGAAAATCTGAATTTTATTTATCTGAGCTTTTTTAATGGACGTGTATTAATTTCCTGAAAAAACGAAACTGTTCTGTTGTTTTTCATAAAATATAGTGATCTCTTAACTCTCACAGTATAACTTACAAATAGTCTCTTCTTCAAAAAGCACTTCTTAATTATGAGAACAGATGTTATTAAGATTACCCCTTTACTGAAGCAGAAGATGATTTAGCAGTTACAGTGCAGTTTTTATCTTCTTTATGCAGTAATAGTGATACTGAAGGCACAAGTGAAGATTGAAGTCTTAACCTTACAGTAAATACGTTTTTCAAAAATTCTTGCTCTGATAAATTGGCATGAATGTGATTTATATGTCCTTCATTAGAATAATGACTTGAGAACTGTCTCATATGCAGTAGACATCAATGTAATGAACAATTTTGATTTACTCCTCAGGATTTAATTATACTTTTTTTGCTTAGCAAATAAGCCTATGTTTATTAAAAGTACTAGGATCATGAAGTGTGAACTTCTGTGAAATTACCCTTCCAGTTTCCCTTTCAAATTGTTGTCTCTGAAGGAAAGTATATTTCAAGTTAATAGAGAGCTAAGAAATGGCCAAACCCAAAGAATAATGACATCAGTGAGGAACTTATTTTCTGTTTGCTCCAGTAATAAATCATCAAGAAAATGTAGCTGATTATGTTTTCTGGTCAACTGAAATGCTGCTAGCATTTCATTCATTTAGCAGACTTATGCTAAATACTGTCTCCTTTTCTATAGGAGTAAATGGATTGAAAGCAGTTTAGAAAGAAATGTGGCGTAAGAGCAAAACATTATGGTCACTGCAGTAAGTTTAAGAGGCCAAGCAGGTGTACAAATCTTTCTACTTGCTGTCTCCAGGTACTTCAGTAAGGATGTGAATGAGATCAGGTCATGTTTGGAAATGCTTAAGATAGAGGTAGTCTAATTTCCCTCATAAATGGTAATACAACAGGAAATTAGTCATCCTTCTGTGATTTTTCCTGTGCCATTTTTCCCATTGTAACATGTTGTAACAGTGAGGTGTGTCTGCAAGCTCTGTGGGCTTCCGTGTGGGTGGTGATGAACAGTCTTTTGGATAAGAAGAGGAAACTCTTGCAATTGTATTTTAAGGTCTCCCACTTCCTCATCCTCCTGTTTGGGGTTCAAGGTAGGGCAGCATCACAGTTGCAGCAAGTAAACTGCCTAAATATACCTGAGAAACCAACACTTTGACCATCTTGACTGCAGGGAAGTTATTCGTGTTTCAGTTCCTTTGCTTGCTGAGCATGGTAGTCTGTTTTTACCTGAGAGGAAGCCACACTCTCAGTATGGTACAAACAGGCCAAAGAGGAAAATATTCTCAAAACAGGATAGAAGGATCACAGTGACCTGGACAGTAGAACTTGTTCTCTGCAAACACCTCCAGACAAGTACCTGTGTTTAAGACCTATTGAACTGCATCTTGTTACATCCTTTTTGGGATGCTGTGCCATTCTTACATCAGTGAAGCCAAAGCAGTGCCATTCATCCCACAGGCAGTATTTGGGTGGCTGGGGAGTGCTCTCCAAGTCAGTCAAGCTGCAGTTCTTCACTGTGACCACCCGCTGTGTCATGCCAGGAGTTTGGAAATCTGTGGTCACTTTTTACCTGACTTGTGATTACTGTGATCCCATGCTGCTCTATTTGTGGAGTTTACAAAGGGATCATTCAATACATAATTCAAGAGTGTGACAGCTTTTCTTTATCCTGACAAGAACTATGCTTTAAAGAACTACATGAATCCCCTGCAGAGGGAACAGTCTGCCAGTTTGCTCTTAAAAATGTTTTAGAGTTGATGTTGTATCAGTGGAACTATACCTTTCTGTTTATCAACATAATGTTTTGTAATTGCTTAACAAAATCATATCTATTATAGCTAGGTCTTTTTGAAATAGTGAGTTTTGTCATTAAAAAAGGTTGCATATTCAAAAGGTTAAAAAATGACCTATTCTTACATTACCACAAGGCGTTTCTGCATACCTAATTTAGATTATGTCTCTGTCTTTGTTTGACTCATCTCAGTAAACTACATACATTTTCTCCCTGTCTAGTAGCATTTATTCTGTAACAATTGAGGTCACATGTTTGCTGGAATTCATAGTGAGGAAAAACTGGATGAGAGTAGCTTGTGTATAGAACACACAAACCAGTCTATAAAAACCAGTCTATAAATGAAATAATTTTTGTGCCTTAATTAGACCTGCATTATTATTGCTAACATTTGTATTATATTTAATTTGTGTTGAGAAGGAAATGTATTCCGGCTCAGAATGTATTCCAGCAACACTACCTACCAGTACATAAAGCAGCTATCTACCTTTCTGCTTCAAAAACTTTCAGCTATGTTTTGAAGCAATTTTCAGAATACGAAAATTATATGTACTTGTCTGATATTTTGCTCTCTTGGCATCAACCATAATCTTCCATGAGAAGCAACATGAATAACAGCTTTAAGTAACCTCACTATTCCACTTCCACAGTTTTGTTTTTTTTTTTAACTTTCTTTGTTTCACCATGAGGTCATGATAAAAACTATGCTTTTTCAAGAGTATGTTCTTAGGCAGTTACTCTGAATTGTTAAATTTATGAATGATGCCTCCACCGTGTCTCTGCAGATGCTTGGCATGATGTATCAGGTGTTTAAAAATGCTTTTGTACCTGCATTCACATGACAGGACTTTAGCCCTTCTACAGTAAGCAGCTTCTGATAGCTCCACACACATACATTTTAAATTAACAGCTTTAGAAACTTAAAGCATGTTAACTGACTGAACTGTGTGCTGATTTTTCTATAACTTCCTAACATATTTTTCTTCTACTGTCACAAGTTAAGTAATTCTAACTAATTTTTATCTCCTGATACTTACAAATATATTAGCTGTTAAAGTACTAAAATGTTAATTCCTACAGATATGTTTAATACAAATTCTTTTTAAAACTCACTTATTCTACTGTAGCATTTTTTCAACCTGTTGTTTTTTCCTAGTTTCCCTCAACTAAGGCTTAGACTAAGTTTTGATGACATTTTGTTTAAATATCTGTCTGCATGTTCTTCACAGTGTGCTTACTTTATTCTATAATCTAACCAGCATCTTTTCCCTTTTCAACACTTCCTTTTATGGTTTACCTCTTATAAAGCAATTCACAAGTTTCTGCTCTTCATTTTCAAGATTTGGTGCAGTCCTCTTATGCCTACCCATGCATCATGTTTCATCTCTCTTCATAGCCATCCTCAGTCCTTGTGATAGATTTTCTAAGTTTCAGCTGCACTTAAGAACATCTCCATTTCACTGACTTTTATTTTCTCCAAGCTACATGGTAATGTTTGAGACATTTACACTTCACACTCCTCAAGCTCCTTCATGTACATAGCTCCAAGGGGCTTGCTTGGTCCATGACAGGAACAGGATTTATAGACTGTATATGTTATTTTAATTCACTGCCCCATGGAGTAGGCAGAAGGCTGCCGCCTTCTGGGCTCAAAGGTGGCCTGGCAGAATCAGGAAAATCCCGTGTGTGTTAGGTCACCTCAAATGATGCATCATGTTTACCTGCCAGCCTGATGTCACACAAATAGGCTGGTTTTATACCTCACAGTGCCTCGTGCTGTTCCTAGACATTCTTTTGCTCATCACCATACCCATGCTCTTGCCAGTTCAGAAGTATCAGAGTGGCGGTGGCACACGGTGAATGATTTCAATTGCATTTCAACACCTGAAGGGCACCCATGAAAAAGGTGGGGACAGACTTTAGCTGAACCTGTTGAGACAGGAAAAGGGATAAAACAGAAGGCGGTATTAAACTGAAGGAGAGTCAATTTAGTTTTGATATAATAATGAAGTTTTTTACAGTGACAGTGGTAAAACACTGGAACAGGTTGCCCATAGAGGTGGTGGAGGCTCCATCCCTGGAAACATCCAAGTCCAGGCTGGATGGGGCTCTGAGCTAGTTGAGCCAGTAACCTGATCTAGTTGAAGATGTCCCTGCTCATTGCAGGAGGGTTGGACTAGGTGACCTTTAAAGGTCCCTTCCAACCCAAACCATTGTATGGTTCTATGATCTTAATTGCTTTGGCTGTTTACCTGGGGAGTTGTACATGCAGAATAGATTGGCTTCTGACATAAATGTATTGAACACAGTCCACAGCATATCCCATATACCATAGATAGATAGATAGATAGGATGATAGATATAGGTATGTCATACAGTCTGTATTCTACCCCTTTATCTGTGGTGGTGGGCTCCTCTGACCAGCTATGCTATCCATGGTTTGAGGGAGTCTAATCCGACCTTTAATCTCCAAAGGAAGATCTCCAGAAATTAAATAGGAATGCTACCTAAGTAGATACTCTAGTCTGCCTTCTTACAAACATGTATTTCTAGTCATTGCGAAGTTATGTAGGAGTTCAATGGTAGACGTTTTATTCATCTGTTTAGACAGAATTCACTGTAGCAGGTTTCTTTTTCATTTCTCCTGCAGGTTTCTCCTGCAGTTATTTTTCCACGATCTCTTTCAGTGAATGTTGAGCAGAGATTGCATTGCTAAGTCATTACTTTGGCCAAGTTACTACAGTTTTAGAGCTGTTTTAGTTAACATGGCCCATGTTGTCCTATCACTTTTAAACGGAAGATCCCACTGAAGTTGGTGTGAACTTTTACCTCAGTTTCAATATCAGGATGTGGCTCCTTGTACAGGGGAGTCCTCCCTGCCTAGTTACCAATTGTATGCAGTTCTCCTCCCTTTCCTTGAAGATAAATCTCCTTATCTGGTTCCTTTTTCTTGACAACAATATCGTAGAGAGAAGAAAAAGAATAAAAGTACTCCTTGGATAAAAATGTTGGCTATTAATTATCACTATTGTGCAGTTACATTCTTGTGTAATTCTTGTCCCTTTGGAGCCTTATTGTACAGATATGTGAGGCTAAGTATTTCCTCTCCCATAAAACAGACATTACAGGTTTTCATCTCATTCCCCTGCATAAAGTTGTCACTAAAATGAAAAATTAACAAAACAAAATTCCACCTCTTCCTGAATTCCCAGAATTTCTTTACAGAATTAGAATATTGCTAACAGTTAGACGAAGAGAATACTCTGCAAGTTCCGCACTACCTTGATGAGAAAGTCAAGAAGCTTTACAGAGGTCACACTGACATGCCACTTTATGGGTTTGTGTATGTATAAGCTACATAACTTGAACTGCAATTAACTTACCATGATATTATTTGTTGGACACAACATTCTCATGCATAGTTTAGTTCCACAAACTTATGGTGAAAGATGGAAATGGTGTGCATCAGCTTTGTAAAAGATCCTCAACCGTATCCTGTTTACATTATAAACTGAAATGATAGGAGAAATATCCTATAGTGAAATACTGTCTGATATATTTTTTAGCTCCAGTGTTTGAAAGTGGAGAAATGATAGGGATGGAAAAGGTCTTGAAGTGACTACTTCTTTTTAAAATTGAAGCCAGATTACATTCTAATCAACTTAAAACATTACTTGAAGATATATGAGCTAGTAGCTTTGGAATGCCTACTTACTTTCTCTTGGGTATTAGAGATTATAAACTAATTTCTTAAATTCATTTCTAGAAATCTGGGTACTTTTAAAAATCATGATTGTCAGGGCATCTCATTTCACCCTTATTGGGTCAATAAACGTGTAATTAATTCTAAAGGAGTTTGAATTCGACCAAAGATATAACTCAAGCGGAAGCAATACACAAGTCTGAATAATTTTAAAGATATTAAAATTTTAAAATTTCAAATTCTTAAATTAAAAAAAGTAAGTTCTTTAATTTTGTGACACTCAATATGTTATATTGCGTATCTGTCACAATATGCAATGTAACATGCAAGGCTTTTTTTTTTAATTATACAATGCAGAACTGTTACATATTCTTTCTTTATTACATTGAAAATGATTTCACATTTCTTGTTTCTACAATGGAAATTGGATTGCTTCTTCAAAGTAATTTTTTTAAATTGTGTTCCAAGGTGACTAATGAAGTAAAGAGGAAGGGGGGTGGGGGAGAATGACTGTTCTAAGTTGTTCTGAGATGTTATTTGAAGGCTTTATTATTATATTGTACATTCATCAGATATAAAATTAAAGCCCCATAGCATCAGAAGTGGTCTGTGATTTGGTCTGTGACTGAAAAAGGCAGATCCTTGCACTGAGTTCAGAAAGAAGGCTCACAAGTCAAGGATATATTCAAAACACTCAAAGCTTCTGTGCCTGTTCAGGAGAGAGAGAGGGAGAAAAGAGGCACTGAAGTGTTTTGAAAAGCAGAGCCAGATATGCAGAGGAAGAAGCACAGGGCTGGTTCTTAGGATACAGCAAGCATAAGGCCTTCTGCTATATTTAGTTCCCTTTCCCTGCCTTCCCCTCCCCCTTCAGTGCCTATATTTGAATTTGAGTTGTAGAGTAAGTTGCCTTTCATTTAAAATAACTTTTTTTGATTTTTTTTGGCGTCCTAACTTTACAAGATAAATCACTTTTCAATTAATATTGTAGTTAAATATAACTATGCTTAATTCATAACCTCTTCTTTTCCAAAGGATTCAGCCTGTGTATGAGGGAATATGATTAATAATTGTTTGTGTTTTTTCTTGCACCTTAATATAACATTGAAGGAATTGTTACGAATAGTCAATTCTTATTATTAGAAATAAATGCCTTGTCTTACCATCTGGATCTTTCGATTAGTCTTACTTCTTTGGAAAAATAGAGGATGAAAATAGCACTGAATGTTATAATTGTTTAATGTTTGTATTTTCAGGGTTTGCTGGAGGGTCCTCAAGGTCCACCTGGCAAAGAAGGTCAAAGGGTGAGTAAACTCTGTGAACAACTGGTGAGTGTGCTAACAGCTTGATGTGCTACTTCTGCCTAAGCACTAATAAAAAATGGTAAGGTAGCAGCTGAGTATGAAGCATGCTGACAACAAATTGAGCCCTGACACTTGAGGTTTCTCTTCAGTTGAAGGAGATTTAACAATTTCAACCATCTGAAGTGTTTTAATGACTGGCAGCGCAGATGTATTGTATTGTGTTTTGTGCAGCGTGCTTCTGCTGTAATTTTAACTGAAATAATATTAAAACTTCTCAGCTTTCACTTTTTAGCAGGGGTGAACAATACCTTACAACATCTAAGATATATAAAGATATGAATTTAGGGTCATTATCTAAAATATTAACAGAAACCAGTACTACTGACCCTGGTCTTTCAGATGCCATTATGCAAGTGTCAGCACCTAATATACACGTACAAAAGATATGATACTGTAAAGGGGGGTTGGGGGGCAGAATTTGCCAAATACATGAAATAAACCTTTGGTTTTTCAGAATTTTAATATAATGAAGTAATTGACTGGTTTCTCTAAGTTCTGTTTTTATTTCCCTGACTTATTGAATTTGATAATTCACTAGAATGGATAAAAATATTTATGATTGTGGTATCACAAGAATTAATTGAGTTTTGTAAAATTATAATCTAGTATGTTCCTAAAAGTTCAGGAAGATATTAAGACTCAAGCATTTCAATATTTTATGACATGTGTGCCCAGTTTGCAGTTTTGAGGTTGGGTCTCAATAATTCTTGGTTTATTTAAGCATCTTGATAGTCAATATCTCAGTTAAAATATCTGTAGTAAAAGGATTTAGTCTTTCTCATCATTGAACTTAGTAAACTACAGCGAATTTTTAAAGGCTAATTTAACGATTCCAATAATAGTAATAAAACTAACAGAAGGCTAGTTCTTGAACAAAATGGGTAATGATGCGTAGGCCCCAAAGCTATGCTTTGTGTTGGTTTTAAGTTTTAAAAATAGTACTAAATTCCATTGAAGTTGAACATAAAGATATGAAAGCTGAGTTTATTTATGTTTCTCACTAAGGATTGAGAACCTGTTCAGAAAAAGTCAGTGTAGTAATGGAGAATTCAAAATTGTGTGATGAATATGTTATTAAAGCATATTTACTAGCGTATTAACATGCTTATTAACCTTTTTATAATTACCATGACTATTACAGTTAAGCAATTAAATATATAGGATGTGTCCAGGGAGACACAATAAAGACGCTCTTACACCTGCCAGGTTCAGCAGAAAGGAGGAAATGGAATGGATTTATTTACATTATTTTATTCTTATACACGTTCCAACTCCACAAGGGATTGGAGAGCATGTCACTTCCTTCTCAATTCCACTGGAGAAGAAAGGTGCTCATCAAAGTTGTTATATCACAAAAGGAATGAAAACCAGAAAATACCGTTAAGTAAACATTGGCTATTATTTACATGGATCTGTGTGAAAAGAATCTGACTCCAAGGTTAAAAACAGAAGGCTTACAAACCAGGGCAACATTAGGATACTGTGAAAAGATATTTGTATCCATTTTTAGCATATTTTAGAGTTGTTCTGTGGAGTATTGAATCTGCAAAAAGACATACTTCTGCTTTAGGAACAGTTATAAATATTCCTGTGTTTTAGAAGCTTCACTCTTGGAACTTCTTCATTTTTTTTTTAACGCAAAAATTCAGAGTTAACACACTGTATTATATTTAATGGTGGATAAATGGATTTGGAAATGCATTTTAATTTTTTTCCATTTTGCAGTAGGAATTAGTGGGTTGATACATTCATCATGGACATTTTCCTCCTCACACATAAAACTGAGCTGCTGTCACTCTCCAGCCTCTATAAAAATGGGAGCACTGAAGGTTTTGTAATTTGGCCATGCACGCAGCTGCCTTGAGCCAAACAATGGGAACAGCAGGCTGTGGAGCCTCAGCATCTGTCTTTATCTTTCTACCAGTGAGATGCTCACAACAGTACTGCTTCTGCTGGCCTCTCCCGCCCAAGCATTAACAACATTGTTGGCAGTCTTATTTCAACTCCATGTGCTTTTGCATTTCCAATACATTTAATTACACAATAACATACCATTTGTAACAAGATCTCTGCTCTGTTTAATGACAAACAGGACAGTGCACATTAAATGCTCCTTTTTATTCAATTATAGATGTCATGTTCCTCTGTTCTACTTCCAGCAGATCCTCCAAATCTTTCACATTATATGAAGTTATTGCTTTTCTCATGGGCTGGCTTTTGAAGATTAAAGCATATTATTGAGTGTGTAACTAGCTAATCATTTTTTCTCCAATATATTATTCAGACTTAAAAGTGATATTATATCCATTCTGAAGACTGGAACTGTAACATATTAGCAGAAAAAAAGCCACTCCAGAAACACCTGAAAGTATCTATTCAATTTGGATGCCATGCTTTGAGAACATGAACTTTTTTTTTAATTGCCATTTGTACTGCATTTGCTATATTCAAAATTTAAATTTCCACCTACATCAGGAGTATTTTTAAGTGTTCAACTCCCTTGAAGATTTGTCTTAGATTAACAACGGGTTGAGAGGACAATCAAAAAGGATGTAACTTACAGATCTCAGAATACACATTGAAGCAAGGAACTGAGGAGAATTACCAGTGTTAATGGTGATATTGAACAAACATATAGAAGGCTTAGTTTAGAGCTAGTGACAGGTAAATGGCAATAGAAAATGAGTAGAAAAGCAAGGAAAACAGCATGCCTTTTCATTTTCAGAGTGTTTTAGGTGAGGTTTTATTGTATCAACCCAGATCAGAGTTTAATATTAGAACTACTAAGAAATACCAAAGGTGCCCTGTCCCAGAGTGGGCACCCATCTCCCTGCATTCACTAAAGAGGGAACTAGGAAAATTTTACCCCTATTGAGAGGAATAAGTCTGAGTAGTAGTATTTCTTTCACCTCACAGGAATAATCTGCACAAAAAATTACATCCTAAAAATACATATAATAGTTATTATAGAAATAGAATAAGTGTAGTTATTATTATAACAAAGATAACTGAACTATAATTTTTGAGTTCAAAGTTACATCAACCTTAAAATGCTTATTGACATATACATCAAATTGGCTTAGAAATGCTAATTTACATCATTACTTAATTAGATTATGTCAGTGGTTTATTTATTTCAAGTGTAAAGGGGGATCATTTTTTCAAATAAGGTGGTAACAGCTTTTGTCTGATAGATGCACTATAGACAGAGTTACATGGTGTCATCTGAGCCCATGCATGACTATTAAAATACTGAAAATTTAATTTTATGTGTCTTAAATATATTATAGTGTATGTACAATATAGTAATATAGTACATTACTACTGTATGGTCATGATGGGTTATGATCTTGTTCCCACATCAAAGAGCAGTTTAGGTTCTTACTTGTTTGAATGATGATCAGCAATGGAAATTGATGACAGAAGTGGGTGAAATATCTTCTGTCTTTGTTGGTCTCCCTGGATGCCTTCCAGATATCCTAAAGAATAAAAAAGTTTGCAGAAAGCAGAACACTAGTGTGATATGTTTACAGAAACGTAGGGTGTGGAGATGATTCAGAAGGAGAGAGAGGAAGACCTGAAAGTTCTTTGACTAGTTCTGTGCAGCATTAAAGGACTCTGTATCAGGATGCACGTTCTATTTTTTGGCTTTATTTAAAAAAAGATTGTAAACTCATTAAAAATTTGAATTAATGCAGTAATGGAGAACAATTAGTGTGATGATAAATAAAAATTGGATTCATAAGCATGTTACTTCTCTCATACTGCTCTAGTAGCAAAATGCATAAATATTTCTTTTCTGAATAAACTAATAGATTAATAGTCTAGCATTTATCAAGAGTATTGGTTGTGTTTCTAAGAGTAAACTCATGAGTTCCCATTCTTTCCTCACTTATTGTGACACCTTTCCCTCTCATCTCCTTTGCTATCTCTTCTCTTTGTGCATGTGGCTGTCTTATGCAGGAGATGAAAGCAACCTTCATGAGCAGTGAGGTAGTTCAAATAATGATCTTCAGTCTTACATAGCTTGTTTCCTTTGCACAGCACTAAAAAGAGAGGAACAGAGTTTAGAGGTCAAGTGAAGGAATTTGCTTTCAATTTTGCATGGTTTACTACCATGCTTTATCTACACAAAAGAGACTACCTAGAATTTTCAGTAGCTCTACAAAAAATCTTACAAGATATTCAATGGTTCATCATACATGGTCCATCCTTAATTAGACTCTTACTCTGAAGGCAAAAGTAATTGTCATGGCAGAAGACATCATAACCTGGTTGCATCACAACCTGGCCATGTTCAGAGAGTACACAGTGAACTTATTTCTGATTCTTCCATTAACCTGAGAGTCATACAATACTCATTTAAAGGGCATCTGTGTTCTGATAATGTCATCAGTGAATGTAGTTAAATTTTGTATGAGCATGCAGTGCCCTTGTGTTTCTCCTTTTGCCAAGATACCCGCTGCCATTCACATTTGTTAGTCAATGTCATGTTTTCCTGTGGGCTCAAGGAGTCCTCAAACATCTGCTCGTCTTAAAAAAGGCTAGTGTTTCCTCTTGCTGTACAAGCACAAGTCACAAGTAGTGACTTTATAATTTTTTTAGGGTTTTTTATCCTTAATGAAGTGGTTTGTGTTAGACACGAGATCTTACTCGGCAAGAGCTTTTGGGTTTAGTTCTGGTCACTGAAAGAAATGGGCCAGTAGAAACAGCTACTCATTCCTTTTCCCTCATTCCCACATGAGAAATACTAGACCACTCTGTGGGCAGGCACTACGTTTGTCCGTAATTTTTCAGTGGCCTTCACGCTGGCTTCAGGCATGTTGCTGCTGCAGCAACTTGATACTGTTACACAACTGCTCAGAATGACATCAGGAGCTTCAGGAGGTAATTACACATTACTCAGAAAAGTCCCTGGTCCAATATTACCGACCCACAAAAAATAGTAGAATTGGGCGCTAACCTAGCATTGCATGGAATTTAAACCACAGTGGACAACGACACCATCTTCCTGGATCCTTGTGTTATGCAGAACTACTATTTTTCGCAGTAATCCTGCACTTTCTAGGTAAGCACATCTTTTGCAGAAGTCCAGTTTCCACTTGAAAGAACATCAACACCAGACTCTTAGCAAGTCTCCTTGATTTCTTTCTTCCAGTGTTTCTTGTCAATCACACATTTCAAAATATGCATTTTATTGGGCATGTAGCTAATCCTCCATTAGCCTCCAGCAAATGGGGTTTTTTTAAGGTCTTTTTATATTGAAGAGGTGTTTAGATTTTTTTTTCTCAATAATCAAATCACCATTACATTAATTTTTGAAAAAATTCAACTAGGGGCCTTCAGCTCCCATGCAGAGAATTTTCCAAAGTCATCAAATAATTTTGTCATGTTGCTGTGTATCCTTAAAAATTTCTAGTACCTATAGTTTACAGCTTTCATGGAGCTTTCCAGACTCTGCCTTTACTATGTTAAATGCAGTGAAGTTTATATTTTCAAATTGAAATTCCAAATTTTTTGAAAACTAATGCTTAATTTCAGTTGCATATCTTTGTAGCAGGGATTGTCCCTGAACTTGATGTTATAAATACTACTTTTTTCTGAAAAAAAATCCATTTTTAAAATATAGTATTTCAGTGAATTCCGAAAGTTTTCTTAATGCAAAGGATCAAGGCAATTTTCTTAGACAACTATACTGTGAAATCTAGACAGCGTGATTTTGCATTCTCAGTTGGTCTGCAGAAAAGCCAGGCCCAGCATGCAGCTAAAATGCACAACAGTTTGTGCAGCAGTTTCTGCTTCTTTACGATTCTCTTGATGCCTTCTTGAGCTCCCGGGCACTTTTTCTGGGATTTGGGTGCTTCTGGGAAGCCTCTGAGGACACTGGGGATGCCTGCTGTTTCCAGGTGAGGTTAAGGTAAGGGTAGCTCTAGCGGCTTCTGGCAAACTCCGCCAGCTGTCCTTGAGCAGCGGGTGCCGCAGCAGTGAGGTCAGGCCCCTTCTGGCCTGTGCTGGGCGAGGGCTCTGTAAGAGCAGATTCTGCAGCAATGGCACAAGCAGCCAGTGGATGCAGCAGGTGGCACAGCAGTTCATGCAGGGGGCACAAAGAAGAGGCCAGCAAACTTTCTGTGTCCAGCATGCACATACTTAGAGGTGGTCGTCACAAGGCACAGGACCCAAGCGCCACTGAAGGAGCACTGACAGCTGTTTGCTCTCAGAATTTTGTACCCAGATGGAGGACATGGCTGTCTAAGTCCATAGGGCCTCACACATTACAATCCTCTCTTGATTGTTTTGAATGGTCATGGTGACAGGGAGAGGCTCCTGAAGAGTGGAAAAGAGCAAATATCACTTCTATCTTCACAAAGTCAGGTGCAGGGAACTACAGGCCAATAGGCTTCACCTCAATCCCTGGGAATGTGAAAGAAGAAATCTTCCTAGAAACCATTTCCGTACACATGGAGGACAAGAAGGTGATTGTAATAGTCTGCATGAATTTATGAAAGGGAAATTTTGCTTGAACAAATACATTGCTTTCTACTGTGATGTGACTAGCTAGATGGATGAGAGGTGAGCAGTGGATGTCAACCTCAGCTTTAGCCAAGCCTTTGACATTACCTGCCATAATTTTATCTTGTCAACTTCATAGACAAGCTGACGAAGTACAGGTTAGATGGGTGGATGGTGAGGTGGATTGGAAAACAGGATCCAGAGGTTTGTCATTAGTGGCACAATGTCCAGTTGGAGACGAGTCACTAGTGGTGTATCCCAGGGTTATTACCGGAGCCGGTACTGTCCAGTGTCCTCATTGACAGCCTGGACAGTGGGGCAGAATGCAGCAGAGAACTGGGGCAAGAGAAGTCACACGAAGCTCAACAAGACCAAATGCAAAATTCAGCGTCTAGGGAGGAATAACCCCAAATATCAGCATACACTGGAAACAAAGTGGAAGAAAACTTTGTGCAGAAGAGCCATTTGGACAGTAAGCACACCATGAGCCAGCAGTGCATCCTTGTGGCATAGAATAGGCCAACAACGTCCTGGCCTGCATTTGAAAGGGCATTGCCAGCAGGTCAGGGGAGATATCCTTCCCTTTTGCTCAGCACTGGTGGGACCACCTCAAGAAAGATACACGCTTCCTGAGGGGTGTCAGTGCAACTGGAGAAACTTTCTTGAAAGGAGAGACTGAGAGAGCTGGGACTCTTCAGCCTGGAGAAGGCTCAGGCAGGAATCTAAACTGTGTAACTACCTGATGTGAGGGAATAAAGAAGAGGGAGACATTCTCTTCAGTAGTAGCTGGTGACAGGACAAGAGGCAATGGGCAAGAAATTAAAAAACAAACAAACAAACAAGAAAACCCAGAAAATTCTATCTGAACACAAGAAAGCACTTTCTTATTGTGAAGTTCATCAAATACTGACACAAGTTGCCCAGAGAGGTTTNGTACTGACGCACGTTGCCCAGAGAGGTTTTGGAATCTCCATCTCTGGAGATATTCAAAAGCTGAGTAGACACAGTCCTGGACAATTGATCTTGCTTGAGGACAGGGATTATACTAAGTGATCTCAAGAGTTCCCTCCAACCCAGAAAATTCTGTTGTTTTTATTTGAGTAGCTCTAGCTTATTCTCAGCATAGCTGCCAACAACTTCATTTTTATGGATTAATAAGATTTTTTTAAAGTCTTTTATATGTATTTAAACAGATTATTTTTCCATCATGCTGGTTTCCCTGGTTCCAATGGTGAACTGGGTTTAAGCATTTACAAATCTTTCTTCAAGATCCCAGCCATATTTTTGACTCTGTATTCCTCGGGATATTGCAGGTGTCCTGAAGTAAATATTTTTGAAAGAACTTCCTTATTTCCAATAGTTGTGTTTATAATACCAAATACTTCACTTAAGAGGAAGTTATTTTAGCATTATCTTAGTAATAAATTAAACACCTCATAAAACTGAGAGTTTGTTGTCATATCTAGTATTTCAACATGGATTTCACTAAAATTACATGTTTGGAGGGACCTTGTAGAATTGCAATATTTGCCTTATGTTAATAATCAGTTTACTCTCTGAGATTACAGGTTTTTCTAATCAAGCATAAGTAAAGTTATTTTGACAAAGTGGAAAATCTTCATAAATAAATGGATGGAGAGCTGTTAGATTTTCTTAACATAATTATTTAAAGTGGCATCAAAATTCATTTATATTCAGATTGCATTTATCTGCTTTATTGAACTTAAATATTTCTTTGACATAATTTGTTTTCTAGTTCAGTGAGTAAATGTTGTACTAAACCAATTATAAAACAAACTTTACAGAGCAATGATAATGTCTGCATTGCAGGTCAGCCTCCTGGCACAATGCAAAACATTTTCTTCGCAGCTAAAGCTCTGGAGTTTTGGAATCTCTTTTAATCTTCTCAGTCCTTCTTGACTTTGATGTAAGTTGTTTTTAAATATGCAAAGCTCCAATCTGATTTCATCTTTAAGTTGGAGTTCTGTATGTTCCTTCTGACATTTAACAGTCCAAAAGTGCTTAATGTAAAACAGTTTTTCTCCCACAATGTCTCTACCTTGAAGTACATATTCAGTAAAATAGGATACAGCTTAAAAATATTTCTTTTTTCCACTTTGGCAGCTAAAAAGGGAATGAAAAGGTTGTAATTTAGAATGCTAAAGACAGACTCGTCAATTAGAAAAGTTCTGGTTTTTTCCCTTGTTAATTTCCACTGTAGAAATTAAAATCTAACTTTTAATGGAATAGCAGAAATGGTTTAACTTTTAAGAGGCTCATTTAGAATTTTCAGACTCTCTTCCAAATATTCTATTATTAATATTTCTTTTAATGTCTTTTAGCCAAAGGTATAGAAACATGAGACAATAAGAATTTACATCTCATAATTAAAAATTAAGGTATAAAGTATCTAAATACAGTTGAAAACTATTTCTTTGGGTGATTTTGAATTAAAATTGAGCTTTTATGGATACATTTAAAAAATTGTGATGGATTTTGTCTAGTGATTTGTTGGCAAAATAAGTTGTGGCATTCAGCTTCTTGGCATTTCTTTGCCTGTTTAAGGACTTTTTTTTGTTTGTTAAATGCATTTGAGCTTTATGTAGTCTGGCTAGGTGTTTCCTTTTAGCGTGTTATTAATGTCACAATGAAGAAACTAGAGACTTTGTAAACCGTTCCTAAAATGATTTTGGAAACCCAAGACTGAGTGCAGGAATACTTCTGTATTAATGAGCTCCCTACTGACTTTTCTCCCAAAACAGAGGATTAGGACCTGTGTGCTGTATTTTTCTGTGAGCTTTGTTTCTGTGAAAGGTTTTAGTGGGATACAAGGAACAGACTTGCAATTGATTTCTGCAAACGGCTTAATTTCTTGCCTTCTGGTCTTATTTCCTGTAATTTTGTTCAGGTTTAACATTTAATACAAAGGTTAATTTGTAATATACTGGTTACCATAATATGTTCTCCAGGCCAAAGTTAATAGGATTGAAGAAGGGATTGTACATTCAAGTTCTAACACTGTATTACTGAAGTTAAAAAGGTTTCATTGTCTGCAACATAGATTTTCATTTTAGGGGAGAGAATATCCCAGCTCTTGCTGTAATCTGAGTTACTATAGGCACTGGAACTTAACTGGCTGCTTGGTGGCAACTTTGGGCATCTGGAGGAACAATTTTTTAACTGCCCAAAGCTCCACTCGTGTGGGTGCGCTTAGATACCGAAAGTGCTGACAGCCATCTGTGGGTCAGGCACTCTGAGACAGGAGTCTTTACTCCCCACCCACCTCCTGTTTTGGTTGTATCTGTGCCTTTATCAGTCTGGTTTTGAGGATTAACCAAGAGAATCATAGTTTAACTTGGCAAACAAATTACATAAACTTCATTAATTTTGCATAACAACTACAGTAGTTAAGGCTTTAAAGCCCAGATTTCTACTTTCCCTAGAACTAGTTCCTGTTTTGAGATGTGATGATGTGTTTCAAGAACGACTAATTAGCACTTTCCCTTGAAAATTCACATAGGCTTATTCTAAGAACATTTGCCTTCATACTCAAGTGTAGATTCTTTAAATTATTAATTCCATAAATCATGTCAGTGTTCCTACATAAGCGCTTGATTTTATCCTTAAATAATCTGCAGCTTATTTTTAAACACCAGGATTGGAGATCTTACTCCTCTAAAGTTAGAGAGATGTGAATAGATGGATATGGCATGATACAGCAGGGGGTTACAATATGGATTTTGAATTCTTGCACTGTGTGTTGGACCTGCAGCAGTGCCCAGGGGCAGCAGTCAGAACCAGAGCACAAAGCCTGTGGAAGGATGGCCAGAGCCTCTCTTCTGAACAGCTTTCCATCTCATGACAGGCAAAGCTCACCAAGTCATTTCAATTCACAAAAGGGGTGAAGGAAGAGAGGAATGAAGAATGCAGCTGACCGTGTACTTCAGCTAGGCGCTCAGCTGGGTTTCCTGAAGCACATAATTTCTCGTTTACTTTATTTTTAGTATTTTATCCTTTTTTTTGCCCCAAACCAAACAGTTATTATTTGAATGATTCGTTATTCGAATGATCTAGCTGAAGTCTGTCCTTTGGGAAAGAGGAAAATAGCCTGCTATACAAATTAGCTGGGGACAGGCATTTCAGGAGTCAAGGGGACAGCATACAATATCAGTAACATTTAGAAAACTTCTTACCACATTGATTGCCAACAAAAATATATACAGCACAAAGGAAATAACCAGGAAATAACCAATAACTCTTTTTGTCTTCTTCAGATATTCTAAGTAGCATTAGACAACTTGTTGGCACCACGTATCATTTTTAAATTAATGTAGGTGGTATTGCATTTTTTATTTAGTTAAAGGAACAGTGTGATGCCTAGGACATTTATTTATATTTTGAGTGGTTTTATAACCTCAATTTTTGCTCAGTGATCTTAGCTAAAGAAAGGTAACAGGCCTCCCGTGCAGGCTGTCAGCCCTCTGCACAGCAGTTGGCACTCGGGTGTGGCTCTCATGGGGCTGCCAAGACCCATGCTGAGCAGGAGACGGGAACTGTGGCTTTCTACTAAGCCCACTCTACAAACCAAAGAGGACACTGAGATGTTTTTCACTTCTTTCTTGCCAGAAGGATGACTCAAAATCAAAATGTAAATAGTTAGTCATGGTCTGGCTCATGGTCTGCTCAAGGCAACATCATAATGGGCTTGTCAAAAATATCTTTCTAATTGTTTTAATTACCCTAAACAAAAATATAAACTAATTTTTCCTGCTTGCACTGTTACTGTAGTACATATTTTATTTTTTTCCCTGTTGATGCTGAGAAGTCGTAGAGAAGCAGGAGCACTGGCAAACAGGTGGAACTTTGGGTATTCCTAACATTGGAATCTCTGTATCTGAAAGGCATTGCTGAAAGATAGTGGCCTTTCATACATTTCTGTATTAAATTTAAAATATCAGGCAGTTTATAAAGGTGCTTGGAGGCAAAAAAAGGACTTTATTACTCTATAAAAAGCTTATGCCTCATACTGTGTGGTTGTTTTACATGCAACATTGCATAATGGCTAATAATATAATGATGGGATAAAAAGTGGGGCAAATATTTTGTCTATATTTCACTGGGTATGTCTTCTAGTAATTAATAAATGACGGTGAAAAGTAACTATCCCAATTTTTATTTATTTATAACTGTTTTTTCAGAAAGTTCATCACGTTTTGTCTTTGCTATGTCATAAATCACATTTTAGTTCATCTTGTAAACAGAGATAAAATTGCCTTCCCAACGTATTCCATGTTTTCCTGTGTAATTAACACCTCGTTCACAGTTGTGTCTGCCAGTCAAAGCCCTGTCTTCTTCATCCTGACACTTCCTTGATACTTTGTTTAGACTGCTGTGATTTTAAGCGTCATCCTCAGGATACTAAAGTTCAAACAGGAAAAGGAAGGTGCTTCAAGAAGTCAACACTGTAGATCTTTATAACTCAGAAGGACTATTTTAAAAGTATAGAGCAATTGATCTTTGTTTATTACATTATTACCTGTCAATCTGTTTTTCATACTTCTGGGAAGTTTACTGGTTTGTTTTTTTAAAAGAAGTCAGGAAATATTAGTTTCCACCTGTATTTCTGGAGTAGACATCAGTCCAAAAGTACAGATGTAGCTAACTGCAGCCCCCTTTCCTCGTGCATGTGTGCCTTTCCCACTGCTGTGCCCTGTCAGCCCAGGCAAGATCCTCAGCTGCTCACTGAGCTGCATCCATGAGCTGACCAAAGTCAAAGCCTACTCCACCTTAGCCCAGCTGAGTTCCCAGCTCCAGCTGGTCCCGGGGCTGCAGGGACAGCACAGCAGAGGACGTGCTGGGGGTGGGTAGTAAGGGCCAGTGGAGCCTTGAGCCCAGCCTAGGCACCTAGTACTGTATTTTGGTTCTAAAAATTTACTCTTAGCTGCCCCAGTTAGAGCCCTGCATGTGCAAGTACTGGTGGGATTAAACAGCTCAGCACATAACATATGTCTCAGCTAGTTAAGACCCAGGAATTTGGCACTCCAAATATGCTGAGGTGGTTTTGTTTCATGCTGCCCTTAAAACACGCTGACTGACTGAGGATATCCGTAACACCGTGGCGGCAGTGCACACGTTGTGTGGCACAACCCAATGGCTGAAACACACCCACACAACCTTTGTTCTGTTTCTTCTTCAGCTTGAAGGGCTTCAGATACCTGCCCCTCTCAGGAGAGTCCCTGGCTTCTAGGAAAGAGGTTACCCTGGAGAGACACGGGGTGTGAGGGAGAGGGATTTTCCGCCCTTACTGTCATCATCTTCTTCCCCTCAGCACACATCAAGATTTATGAAATGCAGAGCATGAGAGTGCTTTCCTACAGATCAGGGCTCTCACCTGGAAACAGCGAAACTGGATTTCACTTTCTGTTCCTGAGAATACTTCTGCAGTCCACGAGAGACTGTTATTTAATAAAATACAGAAATAGGGACCATAGCTTACAGAAATATCCCTATGTGTTAATTGTAAGCTGTCCACAAGAATTTTAATTTTTTCACTTTTTAAGCCAAGTTTTCACCAGGACACCCCCCTAGTGCTTGACATTAATTAACATTTGCCATATGCAAGGGAAAAGTTTACTCTTAATGGATATAGTACATTTTTTCTTTGCCATTTGCACCTATATATTAGTTTTTCTCACCTGGTGTTTCAAAAAAATGTGCATCAGATTTCAGCATAGCAATCAAGACGTTAACTCCTGTAAATTACTTCCATTTTTATGTTGATCTTCCTAAAAAAAAAAGCATATGTGAAAACAGTTGTTCAAGCAAACTGTACTAAAAAATTGTAATAGTTACATATGCATGGTTTTTTTAGGAACTGAGTGCAAAGTCTCCCTTAAGTAGACTTTTATGGACTTTAAGTTTTAATGCAAATGATTTTGCATGTGCGTTATATACACACAGATGGTAGTAACTGCGCAAAGAAAGTGAATTGTTTTTGCAAATAAATCTCTGGCTTTTGTGCTCATTATCACATCCCAGGGAAGAAGGGTATGGGTGCTTGTTAATTGGGTTATATTGCACACATGTACTGACTGTGCAAGTCAGACTGCTGCAGCACAGTTTAACATCCCAAGCTCCGGTGTGTTCATACAAACGTAATTTCTTTACACTTCATCAAGATACTTTGTTAACAACCGTATCAATGTGCACTCACATTTGAGACAAAGCTTCTAAATGGGACAGTAAATGTTACAGGGATGCAAATATAGTTTGTCATAACTGTTAAGAGCAATCCTAGAATGACTCACATTAGATAGTGTTGCAGTGACTGATACAGTGTTCATTTGGGATGGGTTTTGATTTTTTTTTGCTAATACATAAGGTAATAAATCTTTTCTTAAAATTCTTATTCCAAATAGGTCCCTAACCACAGCATTTATGAATGTCTGTTGTAAATTTTTGTTTCCAGGGGAGACGAGGCAAACCAGGCCTTCCAGGAAAACCGGGGCCACCAGGACCTCCTGTGAGTAACTAACAAAGGGAATGGGAAATTTTCGCCCTGTCCTTGGACTTCATTAACTCTTTTATAGCAGGTTATGGGATCATAATTATAGTGGAAAATAATTGATCTGTGTGTACTCTGCTGTATCAAACAGCTGCTACTGGTAGCCTGTTGTTACAGCGAAAGTTAAGCAGACTGGGTCCACAAGTATTAGGGACTACACAGGAGGGAAAGAACAAGATGGAAACTTCAGCAGAGGAGGCAGAAATTGGCATTTCAAAGAAAGATTGGCCATGTATGCTAACTGTGAATACTGTGCATTCATTTCCTTTGCAAAATGCATGATGCTCTGTAGAAGAAAGGATAATTTCTGTCTCAGAGGGGTAATTTGAAAGATGAAGGACTGTGTGAAGCATGTGCCAACTGTCTGAATGATGGGGAGGATTATACCCAGCACTGGAATGAGCATTCAGCTGTAGTTCAAATGAGTTGACTGAAGAATTAAAAAGATTAAGAAATACATGACTTTATGAAAGGATTTGTAATATGAAGAACTAAAGGGTTTAGCTCAGATCTAAGAGGTTTGGGATTTTCTTTTTCTTCTCCTCTATTTTTTTTTTTTTTTAATATAAGGGATTTAAAATTCAAGTCATGCATGAATGTATATTAGTCTTCAATGAATGCAGCCTTCTTTTGGTAGAGGAAGACTTGGTCATGTTTGTAAAATTCTCTGTGTATTGTACTGTAAAAATTCTGTCATGCACAAATACAAAACAGCTATTTGTGGATTAAGTAAACTTCTGCTGCTTTACATTCTTAATATAAAACAAAATATTCACAATCCCTTCTTTTGCTTACCTGGATAAAGTCTAGTGGTTTATGCATCTGAAAACTTGATTCATATGCTTCAACCTTGTCTTATATGTAGAGAAGAGAATAATGCACAGCTGCATGGGATACAATGACTAAAACGAAACAGGTGTCATCTTCCCTCACCCAAAACAAAAACTGCATAGATTTCACAAATAATTTTTGTCTTTCAAAATGTGTTCAGAAAGAGGAGTTTATGATGGAATCCATTTATCCTGCCTAAAACCAGTTAAAAATCCCTCCCTCTGATTCTTCTCCCTTGCATATAGTCACATTGAAGACTTGCTTGTTTCTTTTGCACAGTCCTAATGCTGAAATGATATTGCAGACAGTAGGAGGCCAAACAGAGGAAAGGAGTGATTCAGAATCTTTCTTAATACAAGTGCCAAATATAACCTTTAAAGGATAAAAAAGCAAACCATAGCAGAGGTCAATGTTAGACCTAATCCACTTAGCTTTTTGTGAGCCAGTGAAAAGCTGTTTCTCTGTTTCAGATTTCTGCCATCCTAGATTTGCTGGCAGGTCAGGCTTGTGAAGATGTATGATCCTTGACAGATAAACCAGAAATCTTAAGTGGAAGCTAAATTGCACTTCTATTACTGAGACATATCTCAGATTTTCTTACAACGAGTGGAAAGCTCAACTTTGTCAGCATGGCTACATCACTACAAGGAACTCTCTATTGGGTACTGTACCATAGCACTACACACAGAAAAGCATTCCTCAAGCAGCCATGGCCTAAATATTGCTTAAAAGTATTTGTTTCTGGTATAGCTATCTTGATGCACTCCTCGCTTTGGATACAGCTCTACCACCATCTTGTGTTCCTCTTCCAAGACTGAGAACATAACACATAGAGAAGGCATACTCCAAAAGCAGTGATGCCTGCTAATGTGCATTGGCAGTATCCCCGTATTTCGAGTGCCACAGCTTGTAGGCACCAAAAAAGACTTCAGCATGATACATCATTCCCCCTCTCTATTTCAAGGGTCAAACCATACTCAGTTTTGCTGTGCTTCCAGTTACCCTTCTCTCCTAATAGTAAGCAGCTTCCTCATGCGTGTGGATGCAATTTTAGCCTTTACTTTGGCCTTTCCAAAGTGCAACAGGACAGTCACACCTGCAGGGTGGTTGCTGTCACAAGTTTGGCATACACACAGGGTACAAAGATTGACTGAGTATGTAAAAACTAGACTCTCCCATATAAATAAGTTTGGGTTTTGGCTGATGTTTCAAAAGAATATGAAATTTATTATTGAGAAAAAGGAGCTACAGTCATTAATTGTTAGGGTAGTTGCAGCATACAGTGTGTGTTTGAAATTAATAATTTTACCTAATTTATTTATCAGTTCATGCCACGATGTTAAGTATTTAGATATTAGAACAGTTAAGTGCTCAGTATGACACAAAAATAGTAAACGTAAAAACTGTGAGAAGGGAGGTTCTTTCTGCTTCTCTGAGAAAGAAGCTGGTGGACAGGATATAATACTCAGGGTATTTATTAAAAAGGACAGTCCTAGTAACAGTGTGTGCAGATAGGGATTTCTGGGGAAAAGACCGGGGGTAAAATTAAAGAAAACTGGGAAGTGACAAAAATTGCAGTCAGCACACATGCTGTGCTTTCATGTGACAGGAATGTAAAAGCACCTGCTAACAGTCAAAAATCTACTCATCACATGGCAGCATTTAAGACTTTTCCAACCTTCTCTCAATATACCATCTTTTTTCTTTTTTTCCCTAACCTGATTTCTGGGGATTTTTTTTTTTCAGTAAAATTAATGCTTGGAGTGAGTTTCTAGTCCCTTAACATCATCTGCACAGCTTTGGTTAAAAACCTATATCACTGTCAGAAACACAGATTGATTGGCATCTGGTAATGAAACTAGTCAGTTAAAGTAGGACTTTCCATTAAATTTCTTCCAGATAGCCTTTCTTTTGTGTCCTTTTTTACTTATCCTTTCTTTTATGTTATTTTTTTTCCCTTTGAAGCAAATCCTGTGCTCACCAAAGGCAAGGAGTCAATGAGGATTTTTATTGATCAGCTATACAAAATATTTTTGTAAACCTATGGAATATGTTCCCCCTTTAAGTATTTGTTTAAAGTCTCTTACATATTACAGACTTTCAAAGTGTTCTTTGGTTCCCTTTTGGTTCAGAATTCATGGTATGCATCCTTGCTGTCTGATGTTGTTTTTGAGTACTGATCGGTTATTTCAGTACGGGAGTGCCGAGATGTGTGCTCGCACTTGTCTCAATCCAGTGGGTAGCAATTTGTGCTGGAGACAAGAATCCAAGTAGAGCAGCAGCTCCCTCTAGTGCTTTTTGACCCTTTCTCCACTTTTAAAGTGCCTGGATAGCAGTGAAAAATCTTCTGTTAAACACACTATTCACTTTGCTCTCACAAGCGTTCTGAAAACTGTGATTGTAAAATCAATATCTCTGTACCCTTCAAATGTGTTTTATATATTTGCCTACTTCCATTTTCTTCTAAAGTCTTTTCAAAGAGAGACTGTCGCATGCTGTAACTCTGCTTGGCATGGCTCTTCACTGAAATTGAAATGCTGATTTTATGAAACAAAAAGAATTACTATGATAATAGGATGCTGTGAGGTTGTAAGAACAGCATTTTGATCAGACTGCACAACTGAGCTGATTGCTTTCTTCTGCCATAGCTGTTAACAAAAGTCTATAGGATTCAGCAACACAGAAGGGGTCCCCAGCAGACCACAGCTTTTTTTACATTATGTATAATGCATTAACTTTCCAGATACCACACCTTTTTATTTTAAAAACAAACCACAGAATCTCAGAATGAGCAGAATTTGAAGGGATGTCTGCGGATCATCTGGTACAACCTCCTTGCTCAAGCAGGGCGGGATGGTGTCCAGGTGATTCTTGAATCATCTTCCAGCAGCATTCTTCCAGCCAGGAAAAATCCCCCACCTCTCTGGGCAGTCTGTTCTACCATGCTATCACCCACACTGTAATGTGTGAAATGTGTCTGGCCTTGGTATCCTTGGCCAAGGGATGTACAGGCCTAAGTTTGCACTCCTAATTTAGGCAAAGTACTTTTCTAGTCTTGGGTTGTAGAATTCCTATCTGCCTCATTTTGTGTAGTGTTCTTTTAAGAGGAGAAAATTTATTTTTCTGTTTGTTCTGCCTGGAAAACAGCTGCCTGATGTCTGTCGCTATTGAGGGGTTATTTATTTATTTATTTTTACCTTTATGTGAATCAGCAGGTGTATCTATTTACATAGATGGGTTAGATGACAGAAAAAAGGAATTTTACTCATTTCTCCATTGAGGGTAAACTTTATCTTTCCTGTCCTAATTTTCTCTGTCTCTACTGGAACTGTTATGACTGAAGGAATTCCATTTCTCAATAGCTCCTAATTCAGTGATTTAGTTTCTTTCTAAAATCTAAAGAGTGCTAAGCTTGAGCTGTGCTACAGACTTGCACCAGTATAACAGCATTCTTTGAGGCGAGTCTGACTTTTGCCCAGTTGTCGTTTGGCAGAAGTGAAATGTTATCAGCTCTGGTTTGTAAAGGTAGGAAGCATGAGAACTGCTTGTTCTGGCCAAACACAATCTTGTCCAACCTACCTGTGGCAGAGGTGGGAAAGAAACTTAGGGTGTGCTAAATCACAGGCTAGTAAACTGTAATCACAATAATTCATTTTCTTAAACTGATACATCCAAAACTAAGCTATTGTTTTCAACCAATAGATGTAATTGATTAATTTCACAATTGCTATAGCCCTTGAAGCTCATCATTCAGTTTATCATTCACCTTGTGCAAGAGGCTGAACTTCATATCTTTTATTTTCCCAAGTATTTTTGCTTGAAAGATGAGCTTTATGTTACTCTTTAAAGTTTTAAATTAAAATAGAGTTTCATTTCTGTCTGCATTTCATGTGATGCAGCAGAAAAGTTCACTTGAACTTCTTCATTTAATTACATACACTTTTGGTCTTGTGATTCAATACATATGTCAGTGCCACCAAACTAGTTATCTTAAGTAGCCAGCAGTTCACCTTGGAAATTTCATTTCCTCTGCCTCAGGAAATGCTGTCATTCCTCTACCAATATTTTGAAAGTGAGTGAATGTTATCGCTTAATTACAATAAAAAAAAATCAAGGCAACGATAACTGAAAACTGTCAGTAGCATTTCTGGTTTTCCTGGACTTTCAGCGGCTTCTTAGAAGAATATTGGAAATTCTTACACAGTAGTGTGGGAATGGCTGGCAAAGGATGGTCATATTGCTTGTTTCTATGCATTAAGTTTTTTAAATCCATATCAATATGTGATTTATTTCTTGTATTCTATTGTAGCAGACATGCTTTCATTATTCTTTCCATTTGCTCTTTGGAGTAGTTATACAATAATGCACATCTGCCCTAATGATTTTCACAATGCTTTGCATCAAAATAATCAGAAAAACAGTGTCTTGTTCTAATGGGCAGGCACTAATGTGAAATACAAGGATAAAGTAACTGCACAGAGTCACTTGCAGGCTGTGTTCTCTGAAATGGCCTATTTTTGAGATGCACCCAGTGCAATTTACTTGTTACCCATTTTATGCATGGAATGTGAGATTTGGTAGACTTTTTCAACAGTCTCATCTTTACAGAAATGCAGATGAACTATAAAAGTTAAGGAATGAAAATATACTGTAAACCCCAGTAATTTCACAGTTAGGAGCTATTTCTCTTTAAGCACCTGTGTTTCTATTCCTGCCTTGTCTGTAGAAATAACATCTGAAACCTGTTTGCAATTTTGGAAAACAACCAGGACACATTTTCAGTTCTTTTCTTATTCATACAACTGTACTCTCTGTGCGCTTCCCTTCTCTCAATTACACAACTTAATATTAAAAAACAAAAAGGAAACCCCGCTGAAGTGAGCTTCAAAGTGCTAGATGTGCAAAATTCTCATTCAAAAGCTAGAAACTGCTCATACAATAATTCTTCAACTGCTGCTAATATCATTGCTTCTCGACTTCCAAATCAATGCTGCTGGGTTTTTTGGTTTTTTGTTTTTGGGGGTTTTTTTGTCTGTAGAGACTTCAGAGTGGATTGTGCAACTATATTAGTGTTGTGAAGCTGTGGAAGAAAAGAGACTACAGTTTACGAAAAAAACTCTTCAATAAAAATATTTTATGTTGTTGTACACTTATTTTACCACTTTTTATTATAGAAAGAATGATGGAATGATTAATTTATTAAATTTATGTCAATTTTTGGAAAACAGAAATACTAAACTGGTAACACAAAGCCTGTGGCATAGTCAAGAATGCAACCCAAATGCCTAAAATTCTCCTTGACTCTCTTAGTCATGAGACAGTTCTGAGGGTTTTTAAGGTTATGTCTGTTTTTCAAAACTGTGACATGTAGGATGTACTTTTCATCTTGTCAAAAATAATTTATTTTATATACAAATAATATCTGAGAGTTTGGGGTTGGTGGCAGATACGGCATTAAGTTCTTCCTGGGTTGTGTGGCTGCAGCAGTTTCAGTTGTGGAAAAATGGTAAAAGAAACGTGATACATGGTGTCAAATGCAAAGGGAGAATAAGTTCTTATTTTTGACTCCTTGCAGGATTTCAGAATCCTGCAGGAATCTTGGGTTCAAGGATTCAACACGGCAGGTTTACAGTGTTTAAGTTGAGACATCTAGGCAGTGTCATCATACTTCAGTCCCAGTTCTGGATTGCCAGCTTTAATATGGGTATCAAAGTAAAAATTCTGCCATTAACTTCAGAAATCAGAGCAAAGTGAGATTCCAGTGAAAACATCATGACTATATTGATCTTATTTTTAACATAAATTTGAAGTGACAATTCACTTCAAAATAACATGAATGTAAAAATTTATGGCCTTTTATCTCTTCCAGTGTAGGGAAAAAGGACGTAGTGAGGCACCTGAGCTGTTTTATGTGGCTTCCAAGTTTTCCTAATATCCACACTAGGACAAAAGCTGCAGGGGGTAAATTGCAATTATAAAAAGCCCCAGAGAAGGACAGTTGCTTTTGTGCCCTGTCTGTGTTACATCCAGGTCAACCAGGCTAAGTGACTTACTTGAATATATTGTACTCTTATTAATACAGTCAAATGTTTCTTAGAGCCATCGTGAGTGGTTGTTGTTCATATTGCAGTCTGTGAAAGCTTCAACTCAAAGAGAGTATATGTGCTAATTTGTAAATTTAATTGCGTCTTAGTTCATAAGTTCTTGACTGTACTTCTGTGTTCTGCTCCATCTACCAAACTTAAAAATCTCACTGAGGGCATGTTTTTTGGCAGAATATGTCTAAAAATGGGGGAATTTATTGTCCAAAAATGTTTTTTCCCCTGGTACATTTTTCATTCTCTTTGTCCTAAATGTTCACTTGAGCAGGAAGTTCCTTTTTCACTGTTGAATTTCTTGATGAAAGGTATTTGTTTAAGTACAAACTTAAAATGCTAATAAAACTATGAAGTTACTATTCTGGAGAATTCTGGCGTTCCTCAATTTCAGTTACAGTACTCTCAAGTTAAAAATCTGTTTGCTCACACTAGAAGCTGCTTGTGCACCAGAACTTGTGCTTTGAGTTTGTTGAAAGAGTTTTAAAATGCTGCAGAACAAGAATGTTGTTCATACTAGAAGGGACTTGTTTTAAAATTGATATGGATTTCATTTCTGCCTTCTCTGACAGACCAATTCACTTGGAAATAAGTTCCTGGTTTTCAAAACTCAGAGATTTAAAAACTTTCTTCTTCCTCTGTGCCAGAAAAAAAGAAATAATGAAGTTACAGAAAATAATTTTCTGTACACTCAAGTAAAAATCAAAACTCTTTTACATCCCCACTGCTCTTTAAATACGGACATGCAAACATAAAATTAGTTAAATTAAAATGACCTTCTGATGCATATATTTCCATATAGGGTCCTTCTGGACTAAAAGGAATTCTGGATTCGTTGAACAAGCATTATAATGAGGTATGGAGATTTGATTTACTGTCTGTGTGGGTTTATGACTAAGTAGTATCTAAGGCAGAAATGACTAAAGTTTTGATCCTTGTTAACCACATTCTAAATTAATTCAAAAGGTAATTTCTTCCCTGCCCCCTTTGTGCATCCCTTTACAGTCTCAGTCCACACCCCAATCACATGCCTGCTGTGTCACCTATTTTGTTGCCATGTGTCTTGCCTCCCGTCTATCTTCTACCTACTTGTTTTTGACTGGTATAACTCAAAAAGAAGATGTATGAACCATCTAGCTCTTAGTGAGAAGCACCAGCTCCCCACTGCTAAACCTAGTTGCCCTAAACTGTACTTGATATTTCTTTCTTGGCCAACTCTGTCATGAATCTAAGAGTAAAATTGAAAGACTAGAAGGCATAATTTTGAAAAGATCTGCTAGCAGTCCATGAGACTTGTCCTTATGTTTGTATTATGGACTAATAAAAATATTGTGCTAATTACAAAACCACTTGCAGCTAAAAGAACTTAATATAAAAAAAAAAAGTTAAAACTGCATAGGACGGTGTTCAACATGACAGAGCTTTTACATTCTTACTGCAGATATTTCAGATCATTTCAGCTGTGGTAGTGCCTGCCATTGTAAGAGAATACAGAAGTTTGCTTAATTGATTTGGGAGTATGTAACCTATCTTATCAGAAAACTATTTCATTCAAAGATTCATGATGCACTATTACAGCATTATTTGCCCAGTACAATGGTTAATGTGTGTATCACAACTCAAGTCATGCAGGTCAAGCCCGGAGGACATTAATTTCTTTTAATATTAGAATGCATAACTATAAAGAGCACATGTATTCAGGGTATTTTTCTTATATAACATTCCCAGATGAGTGCTAAAACCTTTCCTTGAATAGAGATTCTGAAGTTAAATTCATGTCAAACAGACCTTTCCAGCTGCTTTTATCAATGAAATGATTTCTCTGTTAATTATGACATTTAATCCATTCCAAATCAGTATATCACCGTAGAAGCATGTATTAGGAAGTAAGCATAGAGCATTTTTATGCCTAGAGACTTAGTTTCTGTATTTATTCTCCTGTTTCATATGTATATGTTAAAGTTCTATGTATTTTGGTTTTCACATTTGGTTTCCTTACCAGTTTCTTTTTCCTGCCAAAGAGCTTTCACTGATACCAGCACTTTTTCCTCTATTGATACCATATTTATTGTGACTCACTCCCCACTCTGCCTTATGAATCTCTTTTATCCTGATAGTCCCTTTAAGGTTAATTCTGGAAGAGGAAATACAGTGATGATCTTTAGGAAATGACACACATCTGTCTCCAAAAATCACATTTCTTATAATTATAAGGCTCTAAGTATTCTTAAGGTGACTTATATTTCCTAATTAACAATATTCTGGAAAAAATGTAGACCAGCTGGTATGTGGTCTACATTTTAAATGTAGATTTATAAATTAATCATCTTTTAAATCCTGTACAGCTTACCAAATTTCTTCTTCCTTCAGCTGTCTGGTTTGAAGATTTTAATGACTCTGTCATGAGCAATTAACTGTTCAACAAGGAATTGCTGTTTGATTCCAGTTGAAAGAGGAGCTGGCTTTCTGATTCAAGTAGAAGGTTCTAAATATGCAAAATTTCTTTAACTAAATATTCAGAGTCTCCTAGAGTCAACTTAAGTCTCCAACTGCTACAACACACATATTAATTCCTATACATTTTATGATGGAAATGGGATATTCCCATCGAGGACAAGACAAAGAGGTCTTCAAAGAAAAGGGCAGCTTCTCTGCTCTGCCACTGATCCCCATAGACAGATGTATGCACCAGTAACTTGTCTTCTTCCCATGCTGTTACATAGTATGACAGAACTGATTTTGTCCACAGCATCTTGGAGACATCAAGCAGTCTTTCAATACATTCCAGTATTGAATTTTCAGTGTGCCTCAGTTATTTGGGTTAGTAAAATGATATTTGAGTGATAATCTGAGGTTTTTGAGGTTCCTTACGGCACAGGGAATGGTGGTGTCATTTTCCATCATTTTATCTCAAGGATGTCACAAGGTCTTCTTTCAGTTTGGTGCTTAAAGTGTTTACGTATTGACCGCATCTTAGTTGTTACAGGTATTTTAAACCCTTGTTTTTTCCTAAGGATATTAGGATGGCTTCTTTGTGTTGGTATTTCTAGGAACCATGAGAAAGTGATACCAAGAAATGTGGTGCCTCTTAAGACCCATTATAATTAATAATGTTTTTTCTGTTTCTCTTATTTCTCTGTTTCTTAGCAGATTATTTGTAATTTTTCTTATTGCTGTAATAAGTATTGGTAATTGCACAATGAATTTAAATAATTTATTGCAGCCAGGATTTTTCTGGGTCAGCATCAATCACATTATCAGAGTGATTTTTAAGAAGGCTGGAGTGCAAGCCTTTAAAAACATAATTTACTTGATCCATCTATACTGTGAAAGAGAGCACTATAAATACAATTGCTGATTGCAGCAGCCAATTGTGCTGAACTGCAAACCAAGATCAGCAGTCTTTCTTCAGTGCAGGTGAGAGGAACCTGCCGAGGATAAGTAATAGAACTGATCCTTAAGGGGGTGGGAGGCAGTGCTGGAGCATTGCTTCCCTCACTCTTCCTTTGTGCCTGTTCCTGCAAGCATGTGACTATTTTTGTATTCCTTCTTGTTATGTCTTTTGCGCTTTCAGCGTAAATGAGATGCTTTGCACGTGTTCAATGAATGTGTTCGGCATTTGGTTCTTTTTGCCAAGAAACTGGTTCTGCCCTGTACTGTGTGTTACATTCCTTCGGAGATGGATAAATGATGCCTCATGATTTACATCTATATACTCTCAGGCCTCTGTTATCCTTTGCTTGGGCTTTCAAGGCCTCTGTTTGTCATCCTTCTTACTTACCAGTTTTCCATACGTAGATATAAGGTCATTTAGCCAAACTTCCTTCTAAGTATCTTTGGAAAGGGCATACAGATCAGTTTAACCTAAAATGTGTTCTCCAACACACAAAAATGAAAATTAAACCAAAACACAAAGAAATTGAAACTGCATCACAATCTGGTCAGGAAATGTTTCAGAATCATTATAATTCATAGTAATTTTACATTACTCCGCAATAATTCATTATTAACTTTCTAAGATTTTTTTTTTGCTTTGGTGTATTTTACTTACCTTTGGTTGTAAAGAGCAAATTACCTATAAAAATGCAAAGACCATAAGGGTAGTTATTTGGTCTAATAGCTTTTTTCTCATTTTATTTTTTTGCTCCATGTATACAAAAAAAAAAAGCACAACTCAGTATAAATCATAATTTGTAGTGTACTTATAGTAACAGACACCTGGATTCTCAGTCCAGTGGTGGTCAATTACTTCTCATCAATACTCAGGTATCTGGGTATCTGCCTCTTGCTCTGAAGCTGATTTTGAAAATTAGTATATGAACAGTACTACAAACCCCAAAACACCAAACAAAATCCATCAGGAAATTAGGATTTCTAAAATAATTATTAATTGTATTCAATTTATATTCAGTTACCGACTTCTGAAAATATTGATGGGATGTAAATGGCACATTTATTCATCATGATGTTTTCCCATTTTAGGGCTATGGAAACTGGAACATGGCAAGGGAATTAACTTTCTCAGGGTTCCTGCTCAGCCCAGTGGCACATGTTCTAGGACTGGGATTCCTTGGGTCTAGACTGGAGCTCATTTCTCAGCCTCACTGGGGTTCTGTTGCTTCTTCCATTGTCATTGCAAAAAAACATGTTCCCCGTAGGAAGTCTAAGTCTGACTTTGTGCAAAGGAGACCATTTGCTTTGTATTTTATTGTGTCTTTACCTTGTTCAGAAGAGTAAATAAATGCAGAGCAATAACAGCTGAGCAAGTATACAATCTGAACCTCTAGTCCTTAAGTCTGTCTTCTTTGAGAAGCAGTGTGAGGAGTCTCTTCTCTCTCCTTTTGTCATACTACTGTAGTAGACTTAAATTAGTTCTACTTTTTTCTGCTTTTCATGCTGCTCAAAAGTGAAAAGCTGGTGGTTCTTTTTCACAGAAGTGGGGTTTTTCGTTCTTTTCTAACATACCTGAGAAATGTATTGTGACAATGAGCATAAAAATAATGTTCTTTGTGTCAAACTTAAAAAATCATAGATTTGCATAGCAATAATAAACAGAGACGTTTCCCTTTTATACTTTTGTTCATCTTCTGCTAGTCTGGCAGGAATGTGAATGCATGATAAAGGATGTGTTCTGCTATACACTGCCTAGTTGTACTGCACAGGCATTTATTATCCCTTTCTAGCAGTAAATTAGGACTTCTGAATTTGCAACTGGTAAATTGCAAGAAATTGTTACAGTAAATAAATTGTTACTGGAAGTAAATAGTGACATTTTCTGATCTTTGTGGTGATATTTCTTTCCAGAGTGATACAAGACTACTAGGAGTACTCGGGACCCCTGGACTTAAAGGCCAGAAGGGAGACATTGTAAGAATTTGGGATGAATTTGGAGAATTTTCAAAGTGCCTATCTAACCTGTCCCTGTCACCCTTAACACAGTGCATTTTATTTGGTTTATCACAATCAGCTTTGAAGGAATAGATTTTTGAGATGACTGGCGCTTTGATCTGTGTAGTCCAATATCCTACTCATCATGCTACCCTGCAGAAGCAGCATGTGATCCTTTCTCCTCCAGTAAACAGAAAGGGAAAATCCTGAAAGAATTATGTATGGTTTCTATAATGCCCTCTGAGAAGTCAAATGAGCTGCCCTGCCAATTATGTGGGAAAGACTCGGAAAAAGCTGAAATTCAGAAACTATTTCGGATAGTAAATAATGAATATTTAAAGCCGTTTCTCTGTAACAATGAGACTTTCTATACCAAAAATACTCACAGACAGCCTTTAAAAATTACATGGAAGTCAAATTCTGAATCCACACTATATGGCACTATAATGTTTATAGTTATCTATCCTGTATAAACAGCTGACTGATATTTTAACAGTTGCATGCCTTTCAAACTTTTAAGAGAAGATTGTTCTGGGTATGTGACAGAACTGACAACATTTTATTGAGAAGCCTGCAGATCTGGTATAGAAAACAGTCATTTAAATTCATTTGCAGGTGTTTAAAGCTTGATTTCCATTGTAACAATAGTTAAGATTTTGTGGGCCACACAGAACAAAGTGCAGTTAAAAAAGAGGAAAGGTTTATTTACATTTGCCCAAATATAAAGATTTTAAATATAATTAATTTTTTTAAAGGGTCAAAAAGGAGAATTGGGAATGACTGGTGCAAAAGGAGAAAAGGTGAGTCAATTCCTTACTTCTGTGCTCATGTGTTATACTAGAAGTTGATATAATGTACTGATTATGAATGAAATCTCATAAAATATATGGGGGATCAAGAAAAAATATTTGGGCATAGGAAAAGTTGTCAGTCTCTAAATGTCCTTAGTACTTTATTCAAGCCCCTCCTTGGGAGTGTATTTACATATGCAAGTGAATTTCTCTGTTCTACCAGCTCACAAAGTCCTTAGCTTTAAAAACATTCAGACTTTTACTTAATACCAGTTTAAAATGTTTTTATATAAGTTTATGACCAGAGACTGCCTCGTGAATTAGGTGCCAGTAATACTTTTTCAAGTTATGAATCTGATCTTCAATATATATATGAAAAAACAAGAAGCTTTAAGTTATTAAAATTTACAAATTAACTTTCTAATTTAGTATCTTTTAGTTCAAGCATAACTTTTACAGTATGACTGGGGGGGTAATTACTTGGAAACAGGTGTGTATTTTGCCTTTCCAGGAACATGTGCTACCCATAGTTCTTCATCTACTGATTAATAAGTGTTTTGCCATTCAGCTGTAAAGCTTCTTGGTTTCTTTGGTCATATCCTTCTATATAAAGAGTTTTCATGCAGGCACAAACATTATTTGTACTCTGTTGATATCACAGATTTATGATTTTGTGTGTTATAAAGCACTTGTGTTTGAGAATTTTTCAGATTTGGATGCATGATCACTCTCTTTAGTTCATGTTCCTGACCCTCCCTTGTGCTCCCGCTCAGAAAGATCACAGATGTCATGGTCTTGGCATTAAATCAACATCATCCTTCAAGTAAACTTTTGTAGTCCATATATTTGTATTTTAGACAGGTTTAAAATGGCCACATTTTCCAGGACTCTTCAGCAAAACCAAACATACATAATATTTGCAATCTTAAATAAATCTGTGTGAATCTCTTTCCTGCATTTCCTTAGGGAGAGCCTTCTGAAAAAGGGGACAAGGGAGATCCAGTAAGTATAGCATGTTTTGAACTGATGTGAAAAACGAATATTTGAGATTACTCTCATACCATACTCATTCTGTTACTCTTTTCTTTGTATACCTTCATTAGATGCAGGGATTATGTGGGATAGCATAGCTATTGTCTCCTTTGTACATGTGCATCAAGGTGTCACAGGTTATAAATAAAACACAGAGATCCCTTGTTCTTCAGAATTTCTGTTGCTGGTACAGTCCATGAACTGAGTTAAAAGCACACTCTTTTTATTAATCCCTGAAGGTTCTTTCTTTCAGCTTTTTCACAAAGTTTTATGTGGAAGGAACTGTACTGTTTTGATGCCACCAGTGTGGCATTTAACATCAGGCTGTTCTCATGTAGCCATTTTACGTGTGCATAAATTTTTTGTCATTTCAATGCAAATTTTCAGAACACTCATTCTGTAAGAGTCTCTTTACCTATGTTACTTGTTTTTAATTAATTATTGTCCTCTCTTACCATATTTGACAAAAACTAGTTACGTTTTTTAATATAAAGCTCAAGGTTGCTCAGATATTTGTGGTTAACATGCTATAATAACCAAAATAAGTCTTACTGTAATAATGTGTGGTTTTGGAGGTGAATACTAGGTACCAGAAGAGATGCAGTGGTGAAGAATTGACTGGAAAAGCTCTTAAGCAAATGTAGTGTTTTCAAATATTTTTCCTTTAAAACATTGGGAAAACTTGCAAAAAAATTAGATTGCAAGAGGAATGCCTTTCAGAGTTTGCACAAGGCATCAGAAATTCTAAAATGTTTTCTCAATATTTAAGTTTGCAAACTGTATTACAATATCTTAAGGTAGCAAATTAAACTCTTAGTTGATCTTAGTTAAACTTGTAACTTCTTATGGTTGTATTTACCACTTTCAGGGGGAGACTGGAATGGAGGGATCAAAAGGAAATAAGGTATTTTTTGACTTGTACACACTAAATACATTGCCAGTATACATAGCTGATACTGGGAGACATAGCAATAAACTTGGATTTTTTTGTTTTCTCAAACAATATCATTAGGGTGAAATGGGAGACCCTGGACCACCTGGTCTTATTGGAAATCCAGGACCAAAGGTAAGTGTTAAGTTATTTTATCCAATAGCAATTGCATTCTATGCTGTTATATAAGAGGACTCTGATTCTATCAACTCTTTAGCTAGCATGAATGGGCAAAGAATGAAAATAGTTTATATCAAAAGTTTGTGCTTGGATCATGGCTATTTTGCATAAAATTTACATTTTACATAAAGTTCTTGTTGCTCTCAGTGTCACTCAGGAATATTTAAGCAATATGTAAGCAAAATGTTATTTTGTCATTCAAGAATATGAGCACCCATTTTGCAATTAGAAATCCACTGGCAGCTGGGTGTATTTTCTTTATCCATTAGTGAGGCAAGGAGTAACCACTGCCAGTGCTTTAGCAGTTCCTTTGTTTAACCCTATGAGACAGCAGGTAATGTCAAAGCAGTCATGGCCTTGCTTTGAGTCTATCCTCATAGGCAAACTCAAGAAGTGTGGACTGGATGAGTGGACAGAGAGGTGGATTGAGAACTGGCTGAACAGCAGGTCCCAGAGGGTCATAATCAGTGGCACAGAGTCTAGTTGGAGGCCTGTCACTAGTGGTGTCCACCAGGGTTCAGTACTGGGCCCGGTCTTGTTTAACTGGTTCATCAAGGACTTGGATGGAGGATCAGAGGGCTCCTCAGCAAGTTCCCTACAACACAAAGGTGGGAAGAGTGGCTGATACCCTAGAAGGGTGTGCAGCCCTTCAGAGGGACCATGACATGTTGCAGAGATGGGCAGAGAAGAACTGTTTGAAACTCAACCAAGGCAAGTGCAGGGTCCATCACATGCGAAAGAATAACCATAGGGGACAACCTGCTGGAAAGCAGCTCTGTGGAGAAGGACCTGGGGGTCCTGCTGGACAACACCATGAGCCAGCAGTGCCACTGAGGCCAAGAAGGCCAATGGTATCCAGGGGTGCATTAGGAAGAGCATTGCAAGCAGGTTGAGGGAGGTGATCCTGCCCCTCTACTCAGCCCTGGTGAGGCACATCTGGAGTGCTGTGTCCAGTTCTGGGCTCCTCAGTACAAAGGGACATGGAGCTCTTGGAGCGGGTCCAGTGGAGGGCAATAAAGATGAAGAATCTGTCTTACAAGGAAAGGCTGAGGGAGCTAGGCCTGTTCAGCCTTGAGAAAAGTCAACTGGGAGGAGACCGCATCAATGTCTACAAGTATCTAAACAGTGGTGTTGAGGTTTCCAGGTCCTTCTTGGTGGTGACAAGCAACAGGTCAAGAGGCAAACGGCAGAAACTGACGCACAGGAAGTTCCACCTGAATATGAGGAAGAATTTCTTCACTGTGTGGGTGACTGGAACAGGTTGCCCAGGGAGGTTGTGGAGTCTCCCTCACTGGAGATATTGAAGAAACTCTGCACTGTGCTCTAGAATCACCCTGGTTGAGCAGGAAGGTTGAACAAGATAACCCACTGTGGTCCCTCACAACTTCACCCACTCGGCAATTGTGTGATTCTGTAAAGAAAGTAACTGAAGCACAAAGGTTCTTGAGAATCTCTCATGATACCTTGAATTGTATCAAATGAAGGTGGAATTAGGAACTGTTAAATCTAACTGCCACCCAACACTATTCATATTGGATAGTACCCAAATTTTAGATCATGCAAAGAAGGCCCAGTGAGAATGGATGTGGCTTCTATAGCCACAAAATCATTGTGTTAAAAATTATTCTTTAAATCTTGATTTATTCTTCTGTTATGTCTTTCCCTTTAGGTATTCCCTTTGTATTTACTTGTATATGCTTTATTTACATACTTTGGATTTTGTACGTATCAATGTACAAGACTTACTGAACTAAATATTAGAATAAGAGAGAATGAGCCAACTCTGTACTTCTTACTCCATGTGGAAGATAATTCTTAATGTCAGATGTTTTAATATATTTATGTATAAGAATGCTTTACACCGTATTATTTGTTGACTTTTACCTCAGGTGTGTATTATGTCATTTCACAGGGACTGCAAGGCCCTCCAGGATCTGTCGGACTCCGGGGACTGCCAGGAGAAGTTGTATGTATTGTGCCATTTCGCTGGCTGTAGCAGTGTGGTGTGGGAACACTTAGTCAGTGAACAGTGCCACAGAAATTACCATAGGTGCTCCTTTTGCGGGTGCTACTGTAGCTATCAGATGTTGAAGCACAGTAGGATGGGATGCCTCCCTCAACAGGCCATTATCTTGAATTTTGATAAACCCTCTATATCCTACTTCTGCCACTGACAGCCTGGAGTGGATCTGGATAGTGGGGTTTATTTAAGAACCACTGAAATGAGAGCTTTTACCCTTCTTGATTCTCTCTCCCTCATTCCCCTGTTAGCATTATGTTCGTTGGGTCCTGGCTTCCCATTCCAGGAAGATCATTGCTTGGCTGGGAGGGTTAAGCAACAAGTTGTCTTGGGGTGTGTTGTGCAGCTGTTCAGTTACCAGGCACAGATGTTACTGGGCAAGGCTCCCCGAGATGCAGTGTGCCTGTGGGTGCAACACTGGTGGGTTGGGAGTGTCAAGCAGTGGTACTTGTCAGCAGAATTTGAATGTTCCCGTAGTTATTGCGCTTTTGTGTGACTCACATTCAGGTCTGCCAACTGACTGGGGTTTGTCAAAGTGATGGGCGTCTCCTTCATGGGGATTTTAGTGTACCTGTAACAATTATGCCACTGGGCAACAGGCTGATGGGTCTGCTGGCTGGTTGGGATTTCTCAAACCGTAGGCACCTACCCCAAGATCCAACACACCTGTAACCCTTGTGCCGCTGCGCAGGAGGAGCACGGGTGAAATGTCAATCCAGTCTGGATTCCCTAGGAAACTATTAGGCACTGTTATACTAAACTTGAAACTGCCTTGGGCATTTTATTTGACACCCACATACAGTAGAAACCTCTCCTGGGGCAGTGTCTCCCTTCCGCATTATGGCACAATCCCTCTTTCAGTGTGCAGACAGCTATGTTCTGCCTAATTCCCTGTGTTTCAGTCCACAACACTTGTGGTGTCACATAACTAAACAAGTGGCACCTACTCCCTCTTCTTGGTTCTTGTACTTCCCTTCTTACATAAACCATAAGATGGCTTTTAAGTAGCATTTTGGAGGTAAGAGTGGTTAGATCCTAGAAGTGGATCAAGAAAAGCAGACAATAAAAAGCTTAGCTTTAGCCTAGCAGTTCAGCCACTCAGTTGAAAAGGACTGGGATTTCAATCATTGCTCTGTGGATGTGGTTTTGGGTTTTACCTTTTTTCTACCAACAGAAGCGTCTAAAAACTGGTTATTGCTGCATTTTGTCTTAGGCCTTTCCACACATGTTCTAAGACTACGTTGTGGAAGAGAACTCTTATTTGGAACAGACTTTTAAGTCATATACCTTATCAATATTAAAATACCCTTCTGAGTGGTATGCAGCTGGCAGACTTTTTATTGGTGACCTGTTAAAAGTCTTAGGGATATAAGTCAAGTGACCAGTGGAGTACAGCATTTTCAGCTCTTGACAGGGGGAAAATCCACTAGTGTTTAAACCTGCATGTGTTCATTTTATACTGTGTTACTTATTGACCATTTCTTTATATCTGATTTTCCTACTCAGTTGAGGCATATGTTTTTTCAGTTGTGTCTGATTTACCTGTCTTCTATACAATAGTTTGTAAGTCTTATCCACTGTGCTTCTTTTTATGTATAAATCACCAATCCTACTGTGAAAGATAACAAAATACTCATTTCTCTCTTGCTTGTGTTGCCATCATCCCACTTGAGTTCATAATTGCTGTTTTTGAAACTGCTGGTCTGATGAATCTTTGATCAAGAGAATATTATGAACAGATAAATACTAGTTATAATATATGTAAGTCCTAGATGTAGATGATCCTGAAGACTCATATTTGTGCACACAATTCTAGTATCTTAAAAACATAAATTTAAATATATTATAGACGTTGTGCTTAACTCCAAGCTTCTTGGTTTTTTATCTTCTAAAGATGAAACGTAATAGAATAAAAAATATAATCATTCATTTTATGCAGTATGATGACAATTATGGTAGTTTAAAAATTGTTCTACATTAACTTACATTATCAAAGAGTCATCTAGCAGATAAGAGTTACTTCTTTTGTTTTCCTAAGAAACCACTTGAGCTTGGTCCAACCAAAAAAAATAAAAATTAAATCTGGGAAATCCTTAGAAGAGAGAAGAGATACTGTAGGTATTTTATGCCAATATTAAAAGTGTATGGGGTAGGCCATGATCAGTAAATTTAAATTTCCATTTTTATAACGATTTTGTGTCAATATAACCAGAATGTTCTTCATTAGGGTACTTTTTTTTCTTTCCTCTCTTTTTAGTTTGGATGACTGGGTGAAACAAGTAGCTGTCTGTCTGTATTAAGTACGGAATGCAGCAGAGAAAGCAAACACAGCTGCTGAACATTCACTACTGGCATGAAAATGTTGTCATCTGTCATATGTCAGTGTTCACAAAACTGTGTTTTACACTGAGAAGAAAAATTAAAACAATATGTGTTTCTTTGTCTTTTTCTTAGAAAGTTCATTTTTCAGCCCAGCTTAAGTTTCATACTTAGATTTTACTGTTCAGTTTGGACAATTTTATCCTTCACTGTGAAAATTACTGGTATTCTTAACAAAACACTTGACTAAATAGTTGGTTGAATAACATTCAAGGGTCATGGAAAGAGTTTTCTGTATTTGTTGCAGTATAGTAAGAGAACCCAATTAAGCCAAACTTATTATTTAAATAGTTTCTATTGAAATTTTAATCTTTTTTCTTTCTCTTCATTTCTCTACATTTATAATAATCCTTCATGTAAAGGACAAGGGAAAATACTGAAGTTAAAATCAAAATGTGAAAGATGAGAGGATTTAGGCAAAAGAAAGGCTGGAACATACTTTATTTACTGAAAACGTTGGACTGTCCATTACATATCTAAAACATTTAAACGGATTTGTTGAATTAACTAAGGTGAAGGAGTAGGAATTCATTGAGGCTTTTAAGATACCAGTTTGAGTAATTAACTGGTGCAGGAAATCATGCAGCCCTCCATGGGCAAAAAAGATGAGACACTTACTTAAAATTCAAGTTTTTATGTGCTACTGCTACTTGAAAAAACGATTGATTTTCAAGACTTGGAATTACTTTAAAATAGAAGAAATAAACCTTTTGGTCTCTGCCATTCTGCCCTGATAGGGTCCAGAAAATAATATTGATTATTACATTTTATCTTAAAGAAAAATGATTCATATAATTCATTAAGGAAGCATTCATTAACTTATAGTCTTTAACATTTGTGGTCAATACTAGTGCACAGTAAATAATCCAGTGTAAACAAATTTTCATCTGTATTTTTATATAACCATTAAGGAAATAGCCATAAAAATGTACAGTTATGTTTTTATTAATTCCAGGGCTTACCAGGAGAGCCTGGGGTACCAGGAAACCCAGGAATTAAAGGAGACAAGGTATGTTTTAAGTGTTTTTAATTCAACCTGATATGTTAAAGCATTTTAATTTTTTGCTTCAAGAGTAACCTTCCATTCTTCTGTAATGCATCTGTGTGGCTGTTGTATGAAGCAATTTTTAAATGTACCAGCAGCAACCCCCTGTGTCTTGGAGGAGAAACATCTCTGCATTTGGAGATGGTTCAGGCCAGTTTGTCAAGCCAGTTGCTCTTTAGATGAATAATTTAAGTAATATTTCAAGGAGGTTGGACTGTGCCCTTACAATAAATCTGTGCAGTGCAGAAATGTCAGTTCAGGTCCTGACTACAGAATAACCTTTTCCCTCTAGTGTCCTACCTAGACTAATGTGTAAAATCCCACTTTGCAGTCAGACATATTCATCTTGGCAGAGCTCTGGGGCAGCTACACTGGCTCAGATGCAAGCCAAGGCTGGATCTCTTTATGACATTATATTTTGCTGTGTAGAAATCCCTTAGAATTCAGCTGCATCAGCAAGACCTAAAAATTATGTGTGTATATATACTGAATGTAAAGAAGGAGAAAAAAAAAGAGGATATACAGGTATGCTCTGAGCTGTGTGGTGTGTTGGGAAACCAATAAAATCCAGTTTGAAGAAGTGAGATGAAGGAAAAGCAAAGAAAATAACTGGAACAAGGGCAAAAATGTACTCATCTTGTAAAATGAGAAGTGGTGGATTCAGAAAGAATTACAGAGAATGCTGCAGGAGCCTGCAAAAGACAAGAGGACAGCATAATAAAAGGCACAAATTTGCTATGTAAGCAGCAGGAGTTTAACGATATGGAGCAAGAGACACTGCACGTATTGAAATAAGGAACAGAGGTGTAAAGAGGAGTACACTGAACACCCCAGGTTTAGCACTAGTGGCTGATAGCTGGGGAGAGACAGCTGTTGTTTCAGCTGTTGCTATGAATTTGTTGGCAGGGTTTAATGACAACCTGCATATTAGGAGCCTGGGGAACAAGAAATGCAGATCAGATGCATTGCAAGCATGGGAAACCAAGAGAATACTAGTTATTATTAATAGCTATATGATCCGTGTCTCCAATTCTGTAACTTTTTGAAGGAAAATATGAGAGGTTTTTTTCTTCTCTGTATCTACTCAAAGTACTGGCACTTTCTATGATAACCTTGATAATATTTAGAATTTTTTCATAGGAGAAAATTCTCACATTTCAATTAGTTATTCAAATTTATTTTGTAGGGTGACCCTGGTGGAATTATGGGACCGCCTGGACATCCAGGTCCAAAAGGTGATATGGGGCCTCCTGGACCAAGTCTGCCTGGAACACCAGTAAGTTCATAATCTGAAAAGACTTTCCTGACTTTATTTTCTGCAGGGGCAACTGTGAAAGAATTCTCACTGTGCAATGAAAGAAATCATAGAATGGTTTGGGTTCGAAGATGCCTTAAAGATCATCAAGTTCCCACCCTCTGCTATGGGCAGGGACACCTCCTACTAGAACAGGTTCCTCAAAGCCCCATCCAACCTGGCCTTGAACACTTCTAGAGATGGGATTCACAGCTTCCCATCAGCAACCTGTTCCAGTGCCTGACCACCCTCAGAGTAAAGAATTTCCTCCTAATACCTAATCTAAACCTAGTCACTTCCAGCTAAAAGCCACAAAGCAAGTATTTTTTATTGAATTTTCAAAATTGAAATATATTTTATGGTGGTATTATAAGTGCACTAAAATATACTCTAGAAATTTTGTAAGAATCCCACATGATCCTAGTGATACTGGCACTAACAAGGAAGACATGCAAACTTGTCATAGTTCATTTCTAAAGGCTGGCCAATTTTGGCAATTAAATTCATCAAGTGTGTTGGATTTCAAAACATAATTTGTTTTTTTTCTTGCTTTTTTCCGTGTTTTGTTTTGTTTTGGGTGTCTTTTAGGGTCCCACTGGTGTTCCTGGAAACCCAGGTCCAAGGGGGCCAAAGGTATGCAAAATACATTATTTCTGTTTCTAAAAATAGTTTTTAAAAGATAATGTGGTAGTTTACGTTTTCAGAGCTGTTGTGATGGAAAGCCTTGTACCTTTCACAGGGAGAAAGAGGACTGCCTGGTGTACAGGGAGCACCTGGGGAGATGGGGCCCCCTGGAATAGGCATTCAGGGATCACCAGTAAGTAAACCAACACCCAGAATTTGGGCTTCTCGCTGTGCATCACTGAGAAAATGCAGTAAGCAAACAAAGCATAATAAAAAGCCATGTAACTCCCTTCTGGCCTGACTCCCAACCCTCAGTTTCCTTCAAGGGTTGCTGTGCAATTTAAATTCAAACATGAAGCAAGCTGATGCAGACATCTAAAGTATTCATGATACATAATTCGTATAGCAATAACTGTTTCAGTTATTCAGCTTGTTTCCCAGGTTTCTTTCTTTTTAATGCCTTTAAATAAAGCCATCTGCTGTGTCTTCAGAGTATTCAGTACAAAAATTTGCTGATGCTGATGGTATACCTGGTAGGTGGCACATGTTATTGCCGGAGTTTTACTCCAGTGACTGAGGCAATCTCTCCTCAGTCGACCACTGTGTATCAGCTGATACAATTCAGTTTATGGACAGTACTCTGGTATAAAGTGAAAATGTTTGTGAAAGGTGACTAGACATTCACCCTGAGTGTCTTAACCTAAAATAATATACTTAAAGATAATTTTTTCAGTTACAACATTTTCAAATCTGAATTTTAAAAATTACCCATTTATATCTAAATTATCTATTTAATTCAACTGCTCATTGGCTTTTTTTACGAATTTCCTTGCTAAATATCAAGCTTCACCATGGATCATTAATTTTTGGAATTTCTTGCCCTAAAAAATGAGCATTCACGAAGTCTTGAGGTCTCTAATCTTGGCAAAATTAGATTTGGATTTAAAGCCAAACCTTAAAGCAAGCCTTTCTCTCCACAAATATCCCACATTCAGCATTTTTTAATCAAGTCCATCTCCCTTATCCCAGAAAGTGTAATTACTGATTAATTGGAATTTTCTTACAGGGTCCTATAGGTCCAACTGGATCAGCAGGTGTGCAGGTAAGGTATAAGTTTTCTGTTTAATACAAAAACCATTTCTTTAGTTTAATAATTTTGCAGGAAAGGTATTCTTATATCCTAAATGACCTTTCGTGCTCTCAGGGCCCTAGGGGACCTCCAGGATTACCAGGAACTCCAGGTACCCCTGGCATTAATGTAAGTGACAGTTTTATATATATAAAAGAAAAAATAATGTGTATCTCATCAATGATTTAAGGCCATCAAGTTTCACATTTGTTTCTAGGGCACCCCAGGAAGAGATGGAAAACCAGGACTACCAGGCCCTCCAGGTGATCCTGTACGTATACAGGAAAAGCTTTTGCATTTGCTTTGGTGAAAATATTTTAAATTTATAGGAGGTGAGATAGGATAGCAAGTCTAGAAGAACCAGTGTTATGAAGATAAAGTAGAAATATTTCCTTGGGAAAGTCAGAAAAACAGTCGTGTTATGTACCTTGGCCTCAATAAAACTGAGACTGTCTTCACGATGTTTCTTTAAGCACCAAAAAATGCTTAGAATTAGTTACCATGCAGTTAATGCTTATCAAAAATCATGGATCTGAGTGTCTCTCAGCAGATTATTGTCAAACTTGGAAAGAGAGGTCTCTCCCGTGCTCAGTTCTTGTCAGTGATTTAATTTGATTTGAGTAAGTAGATAAAACTGTGAAATTGGAAAGAGTGCTTGCTTTTTGAAGATATAGTCAAAATTCAGAGGCTGTCTGAAGTCAACAAGATTTAACTCGAGACAGATGAGGATAAAGTCCTCAATAAGGAAAACCTAAAATCCATAAGTAGAATACGTCTGGAAGGCACAGCGCATTGTAAACTAAATGTAAGTAAAATATTTAATGCTCCTCTTAAACAGACAGGTCTAAATGGTAAAACTCACAAACAGGATAATTATTGCATTTTGCTCTCTTGAAATACTCTTCTCTTGGAAAAAACATTTTTTGAATGAAGATGTAGCAAACAGGAGTGAATCTGGAGAGTTAGGGCCATTTTCAAAATCCTGGCGTACATCATACACTTACTCAGAGATGAGCACACAGAGTTATGGCTCTGCAGAGTGTGTTTGCAGTCAGGCTGGACTTGCCTCACACACAGGGAAGAGGAGCTGTGTGGCACGAACACAGTCAGCTTGCTCTCGTACGTTTGTGCCCTTTGCAGCTGGGGTTAAGACCCTTTCACACTGAGGGTTTGGGGTTCTGTGCCATGCAGTGATAGAGCAGCTAAAATAAGAACATTAGAAAAGAGGGGAGACTGGGGAAATTATGCTTCTAGTCCAGTAGGAAGACCAACAGGTGACACGGTAATAGCCCATCTAGCTGTGAAATGTCTTAAGGAGAAGGGTGAAAAGGCAGGCCATGTAGGTTTTTCTTTTCAAGTCTTGTCATAAGATTTAAGAGCAGATGATCCTGTCTATGTACAGTTTACCTCTGTGCAGAGGATGGACTTCACACCTTACATAACTATGTCCTTATGTTGTGCTGGGTGGTGTTGTACCACCCTAAAAAACACCTCAGCATGCTTTCGAAGGTGGTTATGCCACCCTGTAGATGGTGTACTCCTGATTATATTTCTGGTTGATTATGTTCGGCAGCATGTCTCCTGAGCTGATATTTGACACTCGTTGTTATTAGCTGGCAGCTTTTAGAATACACTAAAAAAATTGCTTATGTTTTACTTTTCTTCTTCAAGATGAAAAGAATTGAAGCAGGCTGAACAAAAACCAGTAACCTTATTTTGAATATGTCTAATTTTATAGTATGCCCAGGATGATTTTAGATTTAGCAGTTGCCAGATGAAATGGGAATTAGTAACCAGAGAGTCTGTTTGTGAATGAAGGTGATGATAACCAGGGCAATGAGTTTTTTACAGGGAGTCTTTACAAATTTATTGACATGTCTTGGAAATCTGGAATGTGCTTCAGTACAGTATAGGTCCACTGACTGATCTTTAAATGGGTCAGCTTTAGTACTGGTAGCAATTTTAACAGTGGAACCAAGGAGTTACATACTAATTACGAATGTTTAAAGGCAGGAAAAAATATTACATAGGTTGCTTGTGTTGCTGTAGCTGGATTATTCCCAGTATCTGAGATAATTTATTCAAGTCAGCTTTGGCATCCCCAGAATTTGTGCTACAGCTGACAGTAGAGTCAAAGCCTAGGAGAAAGGAGGAGGAAAACAATTGAAGTTAATCAGGTGAGAATACAAGACATTCCAGTAGCATTAAGTTGTTGTTGATATGCTACAAAAGCAATATTAGTATGTTCAGGAATTATGCTGTTGTCATGGTTTGAGAAATTTCATTGAGTTAGTAGCAAAGAATTACAACTGATAGGTTGGATAGATTGTGATATTTCACTATATCTGAAAACCTGCTTTTTCTTTTGAGTTGTCATTAAAAAATAGCTTCAACTAATATATACATATAATCAGCTCTATGTATAACAATATAAAGTTTAGAAGCGATGAAAACACCAGAATTAGTAGTGCTGTGTAAAACATTAACTGCAGATGCCTATTTTAATTTCAGGTTGCACTTCCACTTGTGGGAGACATGGGTGCTATACTGAAGGTAAATTTTTCAGAGATTAAATATCTTTTTTTTCTATAAACATGCTTTTTAAACAAATGTGCACTTGAGAGCTTCTAAAGGTTCAGTTTTGACTTATGGGGCTAGCCTATAATAGTATTGTGATTTGCTGATTTTTTGTTTTGTTTTTTAAAGATACTCAAGAAATGTATTTTATAGAAATTTTGCAAAATAGTGTTTGAATAGCATGTGAGGTAATAGCCAGCAAGTGCCTACTCAGCACATCCAGTCCACAGTATGAATTGCTACAAATATACCCTGTTCTCCACTTTGTAGCATTAATTTCAGTAATATACTAAATGGGGAAAATAGTCTAGAATTTCTAAGATATTATTTTGAAAAATAATGAAATTTGGAGTGTTCTGCAGTATTCTGAAAGGAAAATTGTTCTCAGGAGGATTTCAATATGAAAAGCACACATGGTTTTTACTGTCCTTTATTAATACATGCACTTAGGATTTATTGACTTTCTCATTTCCGAATCTGATTTATTTTAGGTCTTTCTTTCTATTTGTAATTGTAGTCTTTTTCTGCTGTACATGCTTTTCTTGTCAGAGCTCTCTCTCTTGCTGATTCTTTATGCTTCATTCTTCATTTCTTGGTGTTTTGTGGTTAGCACTTTTATATGACTAATTTAGCTGGCAAATGCTTCTCTCAGCAATGCTGGAGTAATTTACTTTTACATAACTATAGATTTGAAGCTGGAGAGAGTAACAAGTAGCCTTCATCTCTACCTAATCCTTAAAAGGAAGATGGTCTGCTCAAACCTAAACAGAGGTGTGTCTGGAGCTATCCAAAATGAAGCTAAAAATGTGTTAGCACAATTTGAGTAGAGAGAGTGAGAGATGGGGAGGAAAACAAGTCTCTTTGAACAAGTATATGGTTTAGAAGAGAGCAAGGACTGAAGAGAAGGCTTTGGGGTAAAATGAAGGGCTGGTCAGAAAGGCGAGAAGGAAGCAGTGTGCATGGATCAGTCTGCATGGATCAGATCTATGTCATAAAAATATTTATTTGTCACTTCGTTTTCTGTCTGCTCCGCAGGGTGATCCTGGCACAAGAGGTCCTCCAGGCATTCCTGGTAGAGAAGGACCAAAAGTAAGTTTTGGACAGAGTATTTTGCATTGTTTTGTTTCTTGTTTAAAGCAAAAGACCAGATTCTTACCTTTGCCAGACTTGATATTTTTGTCTGATCTGTATCCCTGTGGCATCGAGCAGAGTAAAGGTTCAAATGATTTTATGTTTCAGGCCTCTTAATGTGTCAGTTTGCCTTTTCTCTAGGCTGAGTAAGCTAAATAGCCTGAGTGGAGTCCCAGGCCCAGATAGCTTTTCTGTGTCATCCCTCCATTAAAGCTGGCTCAGGTCTGACTCCCAGCAGTGCATTGCTATCTATAGACTCATTTTAGGTGAGTCAGTCACACGAGAATCCTGGGGATCCTGGGGTGACTTGCGATGTCTCCTTCAAGGGTGCAACACAGCTGGACCGCCCTGTGCCTTTGCTGTTCCCATGGGAGTAACACAGCCATTTCCCTGGGACTTGAACTTTCACTGACATCAATCAAAATCCTGCTTCTCTGGAATCGGATCAAAAGCCACATGGTTTGGCATATAGATATCCTCCTGTTGCTGAGCCTAATTCCATGGAAGTGAACTTTCTCCATCTCAGCAAGCATTCGAGCTCTTTGGTGCTAATGTCTCCATCAGGCCTTTCGACTAGCTCGCGTCCTAGGTACAAACCACTCATTTCCTTTCACCTTGCTGGAAGGTATATTTTAAAGCTTTCAGATAGTTTTGAGCCTTTGCTTTCTGTTTTAGGCACTATGGCTGTCAGGGCATCATGCTAGCATACATTACATGTGGGTCATAAAATGCCCTACAGAGCATGAAATTCATTGTTCTCTAATAGAACGTATTTGTTCGAATGTTATGTTTTCATAGGGAAGCAAAGGTGAACGTGGATTTCCTGGGCTTGTGGGAGAAAAGGGTGATGAGGTAAAATTACTTAATTTCTACAGTGGTTGCATTCTTATCTGAACCTGAGTAAGTAGACTGAAAATGAAATGCACAGGATGTTATTTAGCTCTTTTAAACTGCTGAGATAGTCATGTATTACTACAAATAGCCCTTGATTCTGATTTTTTGACAAGATTAAATGTTATTATTCAATTAAATAACATCTATTTCATTTTCATCTGTGAATTTTTGTTCATTTGTATATTTTAAAGCCTCACATATACTTACATACTAATTTTCAAGGATATAGAAGAGAGCAATAAATAGGCTAATGCCAAATATTTTCAGAAAATACTTCATGTCTATAATATATTTGCTTTCATTTTGTTGGTTCCCCTTTAGAATTCACTTTTGAAAACTTTCCATTAAGCAAATAATCTGATGGGAACAGTAATAGCAGCAACTACTGCTAAGTGCAAACTGAAAAATATTTGAATAGGCTGAATTTAAAGTATTTACAGTATTTTGCATCTTCTATTACATTCTTAGAGTTATTTTTATGTCTTTATGGAGGAGAAAAAAAAAGCCAAATGACTTGTGGTGCCAAATCCAAAATAGCCGCTATAGCTTTCATTTCAAATTGAAGTATTTGCAGTTAACATTTCAAGAGCAGTATATGTACAAAAAAGAAAAAAAAAATGACTGTCACAACAGCAGAAGCTATTAAGCAAATTAATCTGGATAAATAAATGAATTTCTTAGTGGCCTTAGCCAACTGAGGAGTTAAAATAAGTAGCCCATTAAAAACATGTGGTGAACACATCGAAACTTCAAATACTTAACCGGCATTAAGCACATGCTACTTTCTTGTCATTTAAGAGTGCTGGTTACAAGACACAGCATCTGGAAAATACTAAAGGAATTTACAGTGTATTGATTGAGGGGTTTGCAATTCTTTATAAGCATTTCACATTTCTTTGGCATTAAGGCCATGATAGCTTAAGAATTTTTTAAGAGTAATAGAATGAGAGAATAGTTTTCCCAAAAAAGTGTGTTCATCAGGATCCTTGGCTTACAAAAGTAAACAGTTATATGAGGAAAAAACAGATGCAGCTCCTGCTACTGTTTTGCCCCAGAATTTAGCATGTTGTCAGCCTAAAGTATCATGCTTATTTTTTCCTTTGGTTTTACATGATATATAGAGCTCATTAAGTCTTTGATTGTTAAAGAAGCACATGCCTCCTAAGATGAAATTCAGAGCATATTCTGTATAAGGATGGGGTGGCCATAAGCAAATTTAATGCAGAATTTTACTTCAAAAATAAGTGGGAAAGTAATACACTTTGTGTGCCATATAGGATACCTCTACCAGTTACCCTAGCAGGATGAGGCATTAGCAAAACAATTTCGACAATTCAAATACAGCTGAGACCCAAATAAGATATTGCAGGGAGTTAAGAAGGTAATAAGGTAACAGCGAGTTTATAACTGGCAGATTTTTTTTTAAAAGTCTAGAGAAAATTGATTGTACATTTTTCATTCGTGCTATGTTAATAACTTAGTTACTCAAATGCTTCCTGACCATTTGAGAGCTGGTTAGCTGCCTCAGCTCTGATATTTTCAATGTTTTAGAGCAGCTTTTGAATATGACATTGGGAGGGTGCAAGTGAATCTCTTTTTTCAGAAACATGTATGGAAAGGTTTTAAAAGTAGATTTTTTACAAATTTCCAAATTTCTATTTTTATTATTTTGTTGGAATGGGAAGAAATGAGAAGAAAGTTTGAGAAGCCCACCTGAAGCCCTTTGATTTATGCTCATTAACTTCCATATATTTTCCAATAACCCTTTTGTTGGACTTGTTATCATCATTTTCAGAGTACTTCTTTTTTTCAGGGGAGGATTTTTTTAATATCAGTAGTAAGAATCACAGAAAATGTTCCTTTGCCTTCATATTAATTTTCCATGTAAATGTACCATCAGAGTAAAGGAGTTCAAAAGGAACAGAGAGCACATTAGCAGTTACCTTGCCACTCTGAAAAGCTGCAGAGGTGGATCAATGTCCTCTGCATGTAGGAGCAAGAAAGGGAAATCAATGTCTCTCCATCTCTACATTTTCGCTGATTTATTTCTCTCTGAAGTTTTTCCCTCAGTCTCTCCCTCAGAGCACCCTTTTCAGGGCTCCTGACTTCTGTGGCTTTCTAGGTTGCTTCCTTAGCCATTCCTTCTGAAACACTGCATTTAAAATGAGAAATATACCTTTTCTGAGGGGATTTTTCTTGTCAGAGGATGGACAGATGAAATTAATCACTGCTTGGAAGTATCTATTTCCCTTTGTGGATTATAGGGAGAATCAAGAGCATTAGCTCTCCTTAGTACATGACTTTTACATGTTTAAAATTGCACCCAAGCCTGATGAGGCAGATTAAAGACTCTCAGTGACATACAGGGTTGTCTCAAATCCCATCTCTCTCCACTGTAGCAACTTGCACAGCTGTATGTTTAGTAAGTGGATACCAGAGTCCATTGAAAATTGGAAAATCGAACAGAATACAAGCAGGAAAGTAGATCATTAAATACTACGTAAAATGTCATGTTCAATTATCAAAAAAACCCAAACCAAAAATGAGGCAGAAAGCATAATTTCATTTAGATAGCATCAGGTAATTGAGAAGCCTGAGTAAATGCCTTCTCACCAGAAAAAAAAAACCTTTTAGTAAAAGAATATAGAAAATTAATCTCTAAGGAAAAGCTAGACATCCGTTCTTATCTGCACAACTAAAGACAAAACTATTTACAAAATATAAGCTAACAGTGTGAAAGGTTGAAGGTTGGTGTTCATCACTCAAGCAAGAAGTTGCCTCTAACCTGGTTCAATGATAACCTGGTTCTCTTCCCTGCCAGGTGGGGTGGTAATTTTTTTAGCCATTACTAAAAATAATACTTACATTTTAAAGGAAAATGCACTGTAATAGTTATAGTACTTCTGGACATGCTGAATATAAGTATTTTTGAGGTATAAGTGGGTGAGGAACTAGACATGTGCTCTTTTCATTTCCAGGGTCTTCAAGGTGCTCCTGGACTGCCAGGCATACCAGGACCCAGTGGCCCATCTGTAAGTGTGTGGCATCACCCGTGATCTAATTTATTTCTGCAGGGGTTGCTATAACTGCCTAGTTTCTTGTCCTTTCTTTTGTCTTTTGGGAGAGTAATAATAAAATCTTACCCATTCTGGCTCTAGTAAAGTAAACTATACTGGTGCTGATGTTACTGAAAATACCATAATTGTCTGGACTCAAAGTTTATGTAACTTAAATAGGTTTGAAGTTTTGGCATTACTAAAGAATCTGTGAGGCTACATGATTTATAATGTGCAAACTTGCAGTGAATTATGTATTTTTACCCAAGTTAGAGTCACGTTAGTAATATAATTCCAGCAAGTCATTCTGAAAAAGAAACTTAATGCCAAAACAAAGTAATTACTCAGTTTCACAATTCAAAAACAAAGTATTAGAAGAAGCTGACAATATTTAAAGACTCTGAAAGATATCACCAAAATATTTGATATTACTGAGAAAAGTCCTCTTTGAAATTATTTCAAATTTTCTTTTCTACATATAGGATGGAATCACATTAGTTAGTATAATCATTATTTTTTCCTAGGTTTCATGACAATACTAATACTTCTTTCAAAAATTGTGTGCTACAGTTTAAGAAGTTTAATGTGGAATAGGTGCCAATAAATTGGCATTTAGCAGTAAAACGTGATTCTCAGCTGTATCAAGATGTGCCAATTAGGGTCAGCACATTTAGTTTGCCAAGGTGAAAATAAGTTTTACCCTTCAAAGGACTTATCAGGGGGACAAAGCTGTTGTATCAAAGAGAAGAGAAATATTTAAACCTGAAGGAGAAGCATGATTAGGTTTAAACAGCCTTCAAAAAGCACTTTTTAAAAACTTAGTGACACTGCAAAAACACTGTGTTTCATTTTTTCCTAACTTATATAAACAATTCTGTGTTGTCCAGGGAGTCCCAGGAAGACCTGGACATCCCGGTCCAGCTGGAGCAAAAGGAGAAAAGGTACTCACTCCTTCTTTTTATTCTTGGTAAAGGTCCGTGAAGGTTTTGCAATCCCACTACACTGTGTTTTGGGGCTCTTTTAAACAAGTGCAAGAGTGTAACAAAAATGTGGCATACATTTCAAATTTTTATTTGTGTTTCAATACAAGTACTTACCCCAAGCAACGCTGTGCATAATGAGCTTATATTTTGAACTGCAGTCCTTGTGATGTATACGTATATCTACTATATCCTTGTAATAGACGTGGACAGTAAGTTGCAGAGAATTTTCTCTAGGTATAATACATTATACAAAGTTTAGGAAAGTGACAGTATGTTTCTGAAATAGAATATTACTAGCGAGAGCTGCTGTGCTTCTCATTCTTTTACCAGTATTATACTCAAAAATAATTGTACAAGTACTGAAAGTTATTGGGTTTTAGTTATTCTGAAAAAATATGTTAGCTTCCTTTATTCTTAATTTACACTCTTGTAGCACTGCTTTTTTCAAACGTTTATGCAGTCTTTTATCAGGACCTTGATATTATCCATTACAAATAAGAGGTCAGATTTCTTTCTTGGGTACCTCAGATCAGTGCAACATGGAAGAGACAAACTTCGTTTCCTGTAAAATATTTTCTGGGACAAGTTCTACATTTTGTGTACAAACACAGATTTTTTTTTCTGTAGTACTATGGAATTTTCCAACCATAGCACTGCCACATCCATGTGTGGGATCCTAATTCCCCACAAAACTTTGGCATGAGTAAGAAATAAAACCGATTTGAAAAACTCTGAAATTATTTTAGTATAAAATTTGAATGAAAGTGGTCTCCTTGCAGATTACAGTAACAAAAATTTACCCCACTTATTTCCTTTTTATGTAACTGAATGCAAAACACAAGTCTGTTCGTTCCTTGTTCACAATTCACACACAGGTGGGAATGAGAAGCCCCTGCTCTACAGCTCGTGTCTCGTCATCCTAAAAGGGCAAAAGTCAGATGGATGAAGAGTAATGAAGTAAACTGAAATACAGCCCCAGTAGTTCTCTCCTCCTTCCTTCATCTGGGACACACTTGAGAATTGATCACATAATATGATTTCTAAAATAATAGTATTTTAATTCCCCATGAAGTTCTCCAAACCACTCTTGGGAGGCTGGCACTTTCTAACACTTAGCAGGGCCATTTGGAAATTATCCTAGTGTAAGTGTTTAGTAAGAATTATATTTTTCTGCTGAGCTAATTATTGGCATTGTACACTTAGCTTGATTTTTGTCACCATAGTAATTTTAGATTTGTGACTTAAGTGTCTCACTGACATAAGTTTAATAAGATGCAACAAAGTCAGTGAAAAATTCTGACAGACTTGTTCCAAATTATACAGTCTATTTATCTGAATTGTAGTGATTTTGAAAAGATTGTTTGGGAAAATTTAAGTTGAAACCTTTGCAGCTCTCTACTGTTCAAAGACCCCATTATTCTGCTGAGGAAAAATCTTGGCAGCTCTGCTTTTTGTAATATAATCAATTCACAACAGCAGAACAGGCCAGAGATACAGATAACAACAGATAAATATTTTACAGTAAAAACCAAAAAGATATTCATTATATCTCTTAATAAGGAAGATTCTTTAAAAAAAAAAAATCTTAATTTATATTCAGTATGTTTCTAAGTAAACTGAACTTCTGAAACTGTAGCTCTTCTTTATTTACATATGAATGATCAACTGAGGACTGGCTTTTGCAAAATAATATGCAAAGCATAAAATGAATGTTAACTTTTATCTGCCAGTTGCTTAGAAATTCATATAAACAACTTTTTTTTTTTCTTCCTCTCCCTCCTGGTACATATGAAATGTTTCCCAGCCCAGGTTACCACTGCTATTTTGCCATAAGGAAGTTACTACGCATAAAGCAGCAAGTAACTAACAAAATAAAAACTAGTACAAAGTAATGATTCATGCCTTCCCTAAAGCTTAAGCAGTAACATTGCAGGAGAATTTATTCTTGATATTACCTGCTCTTATTGACTGTATCTCTTGTTTATTGTCATTATGGTCATCATAGCTTGAGTGTGGAATAGATGTGGCCAGTTAATGAGTTACATCAATCTCTTGCTGTACTAGGGTAGCGAAGGTTCTCCTGGGAAACCTGGACCACCTGGGCCTCCGGTGAGACATTTTGTTTTCTATTTTGAATTTATATTAGAAACAATATACCTGTGAGTAAAACATAATGTAATATAAAAAACTGACTGTTGATCTAATAAAAATTAATGTTGCAGGAAGGTAGCCGTGTCTTTTTTCGAAAGGTTTCTGTATTCTGTTTTCTTTTCCTCGCAATTCATCACTGAGTAAGTTCAGATCGCTAAAGACATCTTAGAAACCTTCTCAAATTAGTTAACCTTGGTATCCAATATTATTAGAGTAAAATTGACAGCTTGGATACCTGAGATCACAGAACCCAGGCAACCTAGGGAAAGTCTGTGGGGCTCACTGGACTCCAAATTAACTGGAATAGTACCTAACACAAAATTTATTCTGGAGAATTATAATGATAAATATCAAAATATGGTGTACACTGATTTACAGGTTTCTTAGTTTATAATTAAAAAAAAAAAAAAGTCCCAAGGTGTGTTGGTGTATATCTTATGTTCTTTTGAAATCTGGAATCTTTGACAAATTGAGAACAAAAAGGATACCACAGCTTTGCTGAATTACAGGGCAATAGTGCTGCCTTTTTAATTCATAAGTGACACTTACTTGGTTTTTATGCTTTAAAGGGTATGCCTTACAATGAAAGAAATGGAATGAGCAGCTTATATAAACTGCAGGTATTTCTCTTTAATGTTAATTGCTTTTTTTTCATTCCCCACCTAATTTTAGCCCAACTCAACTTTTAAACTTGCTGTTACAGGGAGGTGCGAGTGTCGCAAGTTACCCAGGTCCACCAGGACCTCCAGTAAGTGTTACCAGAAATCTAATTTCTAGTAGCTGATTGATACAGAAACAGAGCATGGTCAGTTGCATGGAATTTGATTTTATTTGTGAAAGATTAAAAAAATAAAGATATGATTGGTATGTAGCAATGTCTGTGATTTTATGGGCCAAGCATTTTCGCCCATTTTGGAGAGTGGTTTATTTTGATTAAAACATTTCATCCTAGCAAGTAAAGGCTACAGAAATGGTACATAATTTGGTATTGGACTCTTTTGTGAAAGTATTCTTATATCTAAAAATGTGTAATATTGTACTTATAGTTCATGGAGGCATAGTTTTGTAGTGGATGAAATTTGGTGCCAGAAATGAGAAGCTCATGAATTCTGATCTGAGTTCTTTCACTGGTTAACTACATGTAGCTACAGTGCAGAAAAATATGTAAAACTGAGAATTATATTGTGACTGTAATATAGGACTGGTGTCTTTCACGCTGCAGATGCAGCACCTTGCAGCTGGACACTGTTGCTTTGGTTCTGTGGAGCCAAAGATGCTGTGCACTTATTTACATTCTCCTCCTTTTTAGCATCATTGGCAAGTTCTGTTTTGAGATGATTGTCTCTTTGGTAACCACAGTTATGGGCTGGCACCAAACAACAGAGCTGTCTTTCTCTGTATTCTGGAGCAACAAAACAAAACCCAAAATACTACTGAGATTTTATACTAAATTAATCAGCTGAGAGCGCTGGAATTAATAATGATTCTAAGTGCACTGTGTTAGCAAAATATACTCATAATGCAGGCATTAAAAAAACCCACCATCTTATTGTGTAACTGTTCTTCTTTAAATGTGGCTCGTTTTTTTGGTTGTTTGTTTGATTTTTTTTGCAGGGTCCAAAAGGAGATCCTGGAACAGTGGTATGTATGTATTTTTGGTTTTGATAGAGAATTCTCCAAATAGTTTGACACATGGTACTTCTCAAGGACAATAAGAAACCCAAACCAAAACCTCTCAGCAGTGACAGCAAAACAGGGAGTTGTGAGACCGTTTTCTAAAACAGTTTAATAATCTGTTTTCAAAAATTCACAAAGCCTCTTTTTTGTTTCGCTATATTGCCTGGAAGCTGAGTACATAATTCTGAACCAGCATCCACTTCCTACTCAAAAAACACCGAGTACCAGAGTTTAGTGAAAACTCTGAAAAATTTAGGGAAAAGTGAGATCTGTCAGAGACTTCAGGAAATCCAGACACCAATTTGCCATGGATTTGATTTAACTGAGAATTGCTGAAATACTGGAATTGTTGGCTGTAGTTTAAATGTCCGCGGTAAATTACCAATTTTCTTTCAAAAAATAATTAAAAGGACCTCTTCACTCTACATGATAAGCTGATTTCTCCAGTGCAGCATGTTTACAGTTTTCTTTCAAAACTTGAAGACCTACACAGGGATGCAGCCTGTGGCTGCAGAGTAACCCTTGCTGCAGAGTAACCTTTGTTTAGGGAACAGAGCACAGAATTGCTTGGAGCTTGGTGCTCTGGTTGACAGTGTATGCTTGCAGCCCAGGGCTGTCCTGCCTGGAGGCGCTTCAGAGGTCACCTTGGCTTGCCAGAGCACTGGAGTGGAGCCTTCCATGTTACATCTTTCATCAAAGTTAAACCATTGGTCCAAATACTCACACAGAACCTCTGGGAAAAGTTTAATTCGCAGATCAGTACAACAGGGCATAACAAAATCTGTTTACCTAATAACTGGTTAGTTTTTTTACTAATCTCAAATTAAGTAATCTGCTATTGCCTGCTGTTCAACATTTCCCATGTTGAGTAAAGAAATTCTAATGTATGCAATCTTTTAATTAAAAAACCCCAAAAAACAGGGAGATCCAGGACCGATGGGATTACCAGGACTGGAAGGACTCCCAGGGGAAAAGGTAGGACTCTTAAAAAGAAGTCATGACTTCTTACTGGCCACTATCTGCAACGAAATGTTTTCTGAAGCCTTGTTTGATTTATTTTTCATGTGTAAGTTAATGTTTCTGTGAGAAAAATCTTCGCATACTTATTTATATTTTCCTTTATTGCTTTAGCATGGGTGTAAATAATATACTCATTGAACATAAAATTTCATTTTCTGCAAATGGAAAGTTGTGTGTAGGAGGTCCTGTAATATTCTTGGTAGAATACTACTATACTTGATAGTAATATAGTTAATATTTTCCTATGTATGGTTCTTGTTCTCTCTTGAACATCATCTTATGCTTACAGTCCATCTGTCTTGTTCTCAGACTTTTGCTTTCTAATTCTGGAGGCTGATTACAAATTTAATGAAAAGCTTGTCATAAAAGGCTAAAAACGTCAAGATTTTGGTATTCACTTCTAAATATAGCAAAGTACAAAACATTTAGCAGAGAAATAAAAAAGAAAAAATCTGTAAATATGTTTTCTGTCAGCAAATACAGTTTGATTTTGCCCATATCTTCTAATTTAAGAAGAAAAAAGAGTAAACTTTTTTTGCAAATGAAATATTTTTCAGCGTTTTGAATTATGTTATTAAATGACTTGATGCAAAAGCACTTTACTGAAACTTATTTTTCATGACAAAGAAATGTAAATTGAAAGTTTTCCTCTCAATATCACTGTGCATTCCTCCTTGTTCAGTCCGTGACAAGATCTAAGATAGGTGTCTATACTAGATGCTTAAATTACATGAGATGGTTCTTGCTCTGGAAGTCTACAATTTACAAGCAATTAAAGACTAGTCTGATTTCAAAATGAAAAAACACAGGGAGACATTACAGGTCTAACGGAGACGTAGTGGGGACAGGAATTAAATAAAGGGAATAAGCAATGGATTGGATCATATAAACCAGCTAAGTGAGTGTTTGGCCCTCTCCCAAAGTAAAAATATAATGTCCTTAACTAAATTTGGCCCAAATTCCGCATTTGTGGTGCAAATAAGTGAACAGAATCTCAGAGCCTGCCAGTCCCAGCAGCATAGTGCATGCTGGATTTTAATTTAGAGCTATTATGCACCTCTCTGTAGCAGAATGCCATCTTCTACCGACAACATTGGCTGTAATTTCACAATAATTTCATGAACTGCCTTAAGAACTTCGTGTCCTCTGGATAAAATGTCCCTTCCCTCAGCTGTGCTGACAGTAATTCGTGCAGCTGTGCTGCAAGCCACATTGCTGAAAGGACCAGAATAACCCTGAACACACAAAAAAATGTTGCAAGGGAAGTGTTAGGGATTTCTAGTTTCATTGTCATAGCCAGCATACAGGGAAAACACCCCAAGTTCTGGGTCCAGAATAACCTCTGGGGCAGAGGGCAGTGCTCCAGACAACATGCCCTGCCTGCTGCAGGCACGTGGTGTTCCAGAGGTGCATACTGTGTTCCTCACCGAGTGACTTCTGCCAGCCTCCACAGCAGGAGAGGTGGAGCTGTGTCCTGTAAGCTGCTTCCTCCAGACGCGAGGTCAGATGTGTAACTTGTCATCTCTTGCGCTCTGTGCAGGGCAGTTAGGTGTGTCTAATCACCAGCAGTATCACTGTGCACCTGAACAAAATGATGAGGATTAGACAAACCTCCATTACTCATAAGAACAGAAACCATTAATGCCAACACTTCCTGGGGCTTTTATGCACAACACAACGTGGCTGTAGCTATGTTTACAGAGTTTTAGTAAATCTGCTCCAGGTAACATAAACTCATCTCAGAAGAATATTCTCCTGTTAGTATGGCTTTAACAGTGCCAGGCTTTTCTGACATGAAAAAAGAATGAATATTGAAATGAGGAGCCTGATCTTTTTCTTACATTTTTAACCAACATTACACTAACAGAGCACAGTGTTGCAGACCAACATGTCAGCAGTGGGTAAATAACTCTGTGTAGAGTTTTACCACTTGTTGAGCTCTGTCTGTCTGCTTTGGATTACAGTCCTGTTGAGAAAGATAAATTTGTGCCTGTAATTCATCAGTTCCAGCCAAAAAACCAACACTCTCTTAGTTTAAAGCATAGATGAAGGTGGCTGTGTGCTATAACGAGAACCTTTGCCCTGCAAGAGCCATGCCACAAGCAAACAGAGGTTGCTGGCTTGTAGCAAATGGATGACTGGGTAGCAGGAAAGCAAAAACTTCTTTGAAAGATACATCTTAAATATGGGGATGTTGATATGAAAGTGAATTACCCTGTGTAAATTTTGGTCATTGTCATGGCCACAAATTATAATTATTTGGAGAACTACAGATAAGTCAGGGACTTTCCATCCCTTTTCAAGGGAGGCCTCGAGCAGAGTCAAAGGGAAACATTATATGAGAGAACTTAAACAAAGGGTTTTGGTTGCTTGCTCAAGTCTGTAAAATGAGCCAGTGGCACAGATAAATATTAGCATTTAGCCTGGCTCTTGTCCTCATTTTCAATTCACTGAATAATCCTTCTTCATGTTTTAATGGGAATCCACCAAGAAACTTCTGTTTTGATTGTTGTCATTTAAACACAGTTTATCTTTTTAAACACGATTTATCTTTTCTTCAGGGTGACCGTGGACCAGCTGGCGCACCAGGAGTATCAGGGACACCGGTATGTATATTCTTTAAAGAAAACTCGGGTTTTTAGAGGCTTAAAAAACAGTCAAGCAAGGTGCTGAACTGCAATCTCAATCATTGTGGAACACCAGTGCTTGGCTTATGCTTCATACACAAGTATGAAGATTATGAGTTTTCCCTAAAGAAATTAGAGTTCTAATAGCAGCAAGAGTTCATATTATTATTAAAATGACAAGAGTGAGTGGCATGAATACATGATAAAGCTGGAATTTGAAGCTGCATATGCTTAGTTAAGAAATGTGAGATTCTTCTCATTGCCTCCATTTAATATAGATAAAGATGTTTTTTGTGTTCCTGGGCATGCACAAATTTCTGAGCATATTTCTATCACAAAGAAAAATTATGAACATTAGTTATTGCAGTCCACAAGGATCTGCATATCAAGTCGATCAAACATTTGCTTTAGGGAAATGCTTTGTCAGCTGTTTACATGTGGTATTCAGAGAAGTTTCTGAAAGTCATCAAGAAACTTAGTTGTAGGTGAAAGAAAAAGTAACTAATGATAAATTGAAATTATAATTATTCATTTGTGTTCCTAAAGGAAATGAAGATATTAGATTGCATTCACAGTTTAATAAAAAAGTTTATCCATATTTCAGGAGGCAATATGGAGTTATTTATATGCAAATAGACTTATTATTAAATTTGGGCAACTACCAATACATTCAGGAGCTGTTTAAATTATAAATATGTGTTTCACGAAATAAAGAGAAGTTTGTGTCTATACACTCCCATTTCCATTAGCCACTGATTTAATCTATTTACTGTGAGTTCCAAGAGAGGATATCATCTTCAATAGCCTAATTTCATTGAGTTTTCCTAAAAAAAATTGCACATTTAAGGGGAAAAGTATTTCTCTGAGTTTTATAGCAGATGTAAGAGTTTTGAAGTTTGTTGTTCTGAAAAAGATTGTACACTGTTAATAATAACACTGTAGCTAGTTAGAATGATCACAGTTGTTCATTTCCTATGAATTTCCCACTGGATATGTCCCAAGTTATTGGATGTTCTCTATTCAAGTTGGATAGGAAATATTTAATGAGGTCCCTTCACTGGAGTTGCATTCTGTTGATTATGTTTAGTTCTAATAAAGTCCACTGAAATAAAATATTTCCTCCTGAAATAAATTGTTTGCTTTTACCTTTTATGCTGAGGAGTTTTAATCAACGAAGTAGTAGGTATGTGAGACAAAATTTTCTCAGTAGTCTAGGAAGAGTTTGAGACATATCCACATATCTTGCTGGAAAAGAATTTGTCCTTATTCCGTAGATTGAATAGTGGACCCCTTTTCCCATCCGGGAATATAAACCTTTTATTTTCTCTTTGGTGTTTTGCTGAGATTGCTGAGATTTTCAGGGCAGCTTGGATTGAGATTCTGCAAGCATTGCCACCGATGCCCATTTCCTCAACAGGAGCCCTCAATCCTGCTGTTCCCAGAGTTGTCCCTGATGTTGATGGGTTTGATCCCTCACTTTTACAAGTCCCCTGAGGATCGGGTCTAAGGAGACTTTCAGGAAATGTACATTCAAGTTGATGAAAGAAAGGCATCCTATAGAAAAGAGACATTTAAAATCAGCATTTAAATTATGTCATAAGAAGGGATTGTGAATTCTGGCAGGCTGAAAATAAAATGACAATAAAAGTGGCAAAAAAAGAGCATGAAGAAAACTTACAAAAGGCTTTAAGTCAGTAGTAAAGTCAATGTCATGGTTTAGCATAGCTTGGTTTTTAGTTAAGGAGAAATCCACCCGCCACGGAAGTGATTTTTTTACAAGAGGCTGCAGACAGCTGCCTCCAGACCCAACAAAACCAATCAGCTGTCTAGTTTGAATACTGACAACTCTGTTAAGCCACTTAAGAAAGTTGAACACACCTCTGTGAACCCCATTTAAGAATGAACAAACCCCAGGAAAGCTCTCTTGTTTCCAGTTTTTGGACAGGGAACTGGGGTGCCTGTGCAGCCCGGCGAGGCCGCGCTGGGCCCTGCCTGTGCCGCCTGGCGGGACCGGGCTGTGGGCCTGCTCCGTGCGGGCCGGCCCTGCGGCTCGGCTAAAAACCTCAGCTGTTCCTGCTCCATTAGAGCAGCCCCCCAGTGCGGCCACCGAAAAATGAAATTCTACACCAAAACGAGCTCCGGACGCTGCCCGGCGGAGATCACATGACCAGCAGTGAGAGAAAAATTCCAGCTGCAAGGCCTGGGTAAGAGTAACTCTTTCAGCGCTGTAAAATTCCCCAGAACAGATGAAGCCTACAGACATCAATCCTCTCCCGAGTCAAAGGAAAGGGAAAGGTGAAGGCATGTGAAGAAAACATCATAGACACACCAAAGTCAGTGAAGAGCTGAAACCCAGAGAGAGGAGAAAGAGGAGATGCTTCAAACCTAGAAGATGAAATTCATTTGTAAGGCTGTGGTGATGAACTATGATACATCAGAGTACCCCTGTAATTCATGAAAAGCATGGGGGGAATGGAGCGTTCAAACTACAACCATAAGCAAAGGTACCTGTGCTGAAACAAGCAAATGTTGAAGTAGCTGTGATCGAATGAGAAGCTTGAACAGAGAGAGATGATGAAGACCCTTGTTCCCAAGGAAGAAGAAGACTTCCGTTCCCAAAGATGAAGATGATCCCAGAAATCAATGAAGAGAACCTTCGCTTCTGAACAGCTCATCTTTAAAATGGTACCCCATCAGCTAAGGATTGAACCCTCAGAAACAGTTGTGGGGAAAGCTGTAAGTCGAGGGAAGGGACTTTCACACTGAGCAGAGAACCATTTCCCGGGCGGCTGTTGCGCTGTGCCATTGAAACCACAAGAGAACTGTTTCTTGTGGAGAAGCATCCATAGTATACCAAGAGAGACTCCTCTCCCTAAGTGAACTGAAGAAAGACTAGCATAGAGGTGGTAAACTGACTGAAAAAATCCCAAGTTTTGTCTCTCTACGTTGTCAGTGGGAAAAGAAAGAAGAGGTGGGGGGAGAAGTGTTCTGAAGGTTTATTCTGGCACATATTTTTTTTCTTTTAGTTCTGTTAATAAAGCTTTCTTTACATTCTTTAAAGTTTTGAGCCTCCTTTGTTTTCTCATAATCCTTATCTCACAAAAGAAAAATAAGTAAGCAATGGATGTGAACCAAAACCACTGTAGTCACATACAAAAAAAATAAGGACTAGAAAATACCTAAGGGAAAAAATCTTTACATATATATAATGAAAAACTTTGATCTGACTATGACTTCTCAAGATGGAAATCATGGTGTTGTAAAAGAAAATTTCATAAAAACATCTCAGTATTCAGGAAGAGTAAAGAAAACCAAGTGATTGGGTAATGTTTAACAAAAGAGCCTGTCCATTAAATATGACCAAAATCTGGTAAAATATTTCCTTTTCCTTTCTTAAATCATTAATGAACAATAACATGAATATTTCTGTCATATATATATAAAACATATATGTATATATATGCTGTCTTATTTTTGACATAGAGAAAAATTTTATTTGGCTTCCTATAATTTGAATCTGTAATATTCTCTTTTTGCAGGGAAAGCCAGGATCTCCTGGGTCCCCAGGGATGCCAGGAGAACCCGTAAGTACAGATTTGAGTTCTGGATTCTTACAATAGCAAACAAATATTTCAGACACCTAATGTGAGATTTTTCATGCAGATTTATGTGTGTGTTTTCTTCTTTCTTAGGGTGAAAGAGGACCTATAGGAGATATAGGCTTCCCTGGTCCAGAAGGGCCACAAGGAAAACCAGTAAGCAATTTTATTCTGACTGTATATTTTGTTACAAAAAGATGTGTCTTAGTTTATCAGAAGTTTATCAGGGTTTCTGTACCCTGAAGAAAGGACGTTACATCTTGCTTTGTGTTAAAGTAGGTAACATGTGAAGAACACACAGAGCTGCAGTGCTCAATATTAACCATCCAGAAAAGAATTCCTGGTATTGTGTGTTAATAGTTAATGTTACTGAGATGTTGCCTTTAAAGGTCTTATGAAGGTCATTTGGATCTTGTTGACATAAAGGTTCCTCTTGTACTTTTTCCAGGGAGATAATATGAACCCAGACTCAACAGTCAGTAAAGGATGGGGTGACAGAATAAGTTCTCAGTTTCAGTTTAGATAGAGAAGCGCGTGCTTCATGACTGAATAAACTTTGTGGCTCTTCTGTATACAGGTGATGCAACGCTGCAGCTGAGGCATTTACTGTTCACTTAGGAGATGTCTAATCTGATCTTCTTATGTAATAAAAGTGTGACAGCAGTGTAGTCAGCACTGTCTGAGCTGCTTTAAAAAACCTAGTTTATATTCTAGAAGGGGCTTAGCAAGGGTACTGCAGGACTCATTATCTCCCCTGAACCTTGGTGTTTTGGGGATGAGCATAAGAAGCAGATCTCTGCAGCTTGTCAGCACATCTCCATGTTACACCTCTCCCTTGAAGGAAGAGACAGTTTCTGTAGCTACAGCAGCAAATTAGCCCAAGGTGCCTAATCTGTGAAAAACTCCGCTTTGCAGTATATGAGGAGAAGGAAATATTCCTGGTGTCTCTGCTCATGCAAGTCGTCCTTTCTCAGTGAAACAGCTGTGAGTTTGCTGCATGTGCAGATCCATTAATATCCTACTAAATTAAACACTGCCAGAGCATTTATCTTGCAATTATCTGGCATCGTGCTATTGTTAATATAGTCTCTGACATTATTTTGGCCCATACCAGCTAGTACTCTCAGATCATGCCACATTACTCTCTGGAGGATAATGTGGACCTGGAACAGTTTCCAGCAGGTGCTAGGAATGCAAACACCTTCTTTTGGGAAGTAAATAGCCCAGGAGACCAAAACTGTGCCATGCTACAAGTCCTAAGGCCCAAAGAATGGATCTGGACACATAGTAGTAGGGCATAATCTCTGTAACAGCAGAAGGTTCGTTCAGCACCAAGGCTAATATCTAGAATAAAAGAAATCTCTCCTGTGGTTGCATTATGATTAGCTGGGACTGAAAAAGTGCATGTACATATCGATAAATATTCCACATTTGCAAAATTTCCCCATAATTTGTCATTTAAAGTTGGATGCTCATTAGATTTGATGCACATCTTGATGGTCTTTGTATTTCTATATTGTAGCCACACAGACTTCTGCCTCTGCAGCTTCAGAACATTTACTGATATGGCACTAAACATTGAGATTTATACTTTATATTTTTTAAATACATAAACATATGAATTTTTTTTCCTAGGGAATCCATGGAAAAGATGGATTGCCCGGTCCTCCGGTAAGAAAACATGCTTTTGTGTATTTTATTCCTGACAGACACCACAGCTGTTGATCCTAGGCAGTTGCTTTCTGTTCCGCTAACACATGAATACAGAACAAAGCCTTTAATTTATAAGTTTATCTTTTTTCAAAAACCATTTTTCAGGGTGCTGTGGGGAGACCAGGAGACAGAGGACCCAAAGGAGAACGTGTAAGTCCCTAATATGATAAATTATGATAAGTTTTTCCCTTTTTACTGAGCATCTAAACACCTCATCAGCACCTATCTTATAGGCAAAATCAAGAAATTTATTCGCTGTGAACTTGAAGCAGTCACCTAGACATCTAAGAGGTTTAGTCCTAGACACCACTTTAAGGAATTGGAGTTGAATTGGCTTCTGCATTTAGAGGAAAAACACATTTTGTAGACTTTCTAACACAGCTGGCCTGGACAGTGTAAATTGATCAATGGGTTGAAAACTGGAAAGCAGCTAATCCTGTTATGTTCTTGTCAGACTTTGCAAAAGCTATGAACTTTCCCTATTGTCATACTTTCTATGTCACAAACACAAATCATGTTTTATATAAAACAAACTTGTCATATTTAGGCAGCAGGAATGCCAGTGCAATACCTGACTGCTTCCCAAACTCTTCAGACAGTTCTGTTCATGCTGACAAGATCATGATGAGCAGGAATGATTGTGGGAGGTGAGAGATGAGGTTATATATATACATGTATATATGAGAATGGTCTTGTTATAACGTTGCTGAAGTCCCGATGTCCTAATCAGATGGATACTACATTTATTTGATGAATCAGAGGAGTATCTCCCTGTTTAATCTGGAAAAGGAAATGCTGCTTTACGAGACTGAAGAGATATGAGGGTTTAACTATTATTACAATTATCCCTTAAAAAATTAACTTTTTGCAATGTTCTGGTTTTGCCTTTAAAAACACAGGCCTGCATCTGTGAGAGAGATTGCAAGGATTACAGAAAATAAAGTCAAGGTTTTCTTGCAGCCATTAGTATTACTGCTGTACAGCATGCTCCTTCAGTTTGAGACCAGCTGTCTTAGTTTCAGAAAATAGAAGCATCAAAATTGGAAGGACAGAGTAAAACTCTTGAGGTTTTCTTGTCTAATATAAGAACGCCCTCATTTTAAGAAGGAACAAGCCACCTGGGCTGAAATAATCTTATATATCTTTTGAGTGACTAAACACTGCTGTTGTTACTACTTTATAAACTGTGTGACAAACTAGTTGAAAACATGTTTTATATCAATCAGTTTTCAAGTAATTTCAACAGATACAAGTACTAGTGGCTGGCTCATTTATTGCTGTTATATGCATACCTCGATCACTGACTGCAAACCTGCTGGACTAGAGCAGGTAGAAACCTAGGATAAACAGCAGTTCCTTCTGCACAGAATTTGGAACAAGATAAAATACAAGAGATAGGAGAACACTAGAAAGGAGAAGGGCTGAATAAATTAGCACCTTAGGCAGAGGTCACAAAAAACAGATGTCCTGAGTTTTGTACAATTCACAGTGGAGAGTTTTAAGAGGGATCTGGAGGAAGATATGACCTAGTTTTGTGAATTTTTACAAGGACCTTTTTCAAAACACAAGGAAAACACAGGAGGCAGTTAAACAACGCTTGTTTGAAAAGTTGCTGTCCTACTTGATTTGCCTCCTACGCATTGGCAGCCTGTAAAATGTGGATTGTTTAGAAGAAAAGGATCAGCTTCACACTGCCATGGTACCATGGTTCTAGAAAAACCTGTCTTTTTCTTTATCTCTGGTGGAAGGGCTATCTATACCTACTCTGCAGGGTTATAAATGTGAGAATTTATGTATCATAGAATCATAGAAAGGCCTGGGCTAGAAGTTACCTTTAAAGATTATCCAGTTCCAACTACCTTGCCATGGGCAGGGACACCTTTCATGAGGTCAGGTTGCTCTAAGCCCCATCCAGCCTGGCCTTAAGTATTTCCAGGGTTGGGGCACCCACAGCTTCTCTGGACAACCTGTTCCAGTGCCTCACCATCCTCACAGTAAAGAATTTCCTCCTAATATCTCATCTAAACCTATTCTCTTTCAATCTGAAGCCATTCCCCCTTGTTCTGTCACTACACGCCCTTGTTAAAAATCCAACTCCAGCTTCCTCCTAGGCCCCCTTTGGGTACTGGAAACAGATTAACTAAGATTTTGTGTAAATGAAGACATAAAATAGTAGGCTTCTAAGGAAAGTTACAGGAAAAATCCTGGTGTCTCTTGCCTGTGTGAATCTGAGCACCTAATTTTTACCTATGCCACAACTGACATTTCTAGATCCTTGTATAAAGGCTAAAAACTTTCTATACTCAAGTTCTGTCCTTGAAAAGTGGGTTACAGAGTCAAGCTATTCTCTTGTCATTGGCTTCAACATCAGAAGTGCAGGAACACAAAACGTATTTCCAGAGACAAGGTTCAGCCTGTAAAATCATCTTCCCTGCATGACTCAGTCTGTTTCTGAACAGACAAGAATTGTCTCTTTAGCATTCTCAAGTGACTTTTCAGGTTTGTTTCACTATGTGCAATGGTTTTCTTTCTGCTTTTATTTTACACAGGGAGATCAGGGTATTCCAGGGGACAGAGGTCCGCAGGGTGAACGAGGAAAACCTGGCCCATCAGGGGAAAAGGGAGATGTGGGTCCTGTTGGCCCTCCAGGAGACAGAGGCTATCCAGGATCACCAGGTCATCAAGGTCCCCCAGGTTCACCAGGACCCCCAGGGTTTCCAGTAAGTAAATATAAGTTTACCTTGGTAGCTTGTGAATTCAGATCATTATGAAGGTAGCATGGGCTGAGCAGTGGCAATTCAACTGAGCAATACCACAGTATTAGAAAAACTAAGGATTTCTCTCAAATAATTTCAGTGTTCAGTTAAGGTGGAAAAAAATATACCCACATGGTCAGCCACTTATTTTTAATTATTTTTTAAAACATCTGCTATGGATAAGCTTTAATTGTTTATTTCTTTAGTTCCTACATATCAATATGGCTACTCAGTACAGTTATTTTTCCCGTTTTCCATAAGATTAAGAGCTAAAGTCTGAGCCTTTGCAACTGGGAAAGAAAAGGAGGCAGTCAAAATTGATTCTCAGAGGAAATCAGTACTTAAAAAGACAGTGAAATGCTGCTTGCCAGTTGTAGATATCTTGATTTGTCTACAGGCACACACATCCCATGTTATGGGTTCTTTTTAACCTCAATCAGATAAGGTAAAGCTGTAAAACACTTTTCCAGTGAAGTTACTGGTGCTGTGGTTCTGTTCTGGTCAGCTGTGCATCAAAGCAATTAGTCCCCAGGGCAGGTGAGAAGTTGGCAGATTCTGTGCAAAAGGCAAGTAAAGTAGAGTGGTGTCCCTGGAAACCCTTACTGTCTTGTGCAAGTTAATTTCCATACTCATCACATCCTGGTCGTCTTGGCAGCTGGGAGTGCCTCTCCCACTTCATGCCATTAGTGTCTTTATAATATTATAATGTATTTGCAGTAAAGCGGCCATAACACAAATATATTAAAACGCTTATTTGTTTTATATTTGTATATTTATATAGGTGTATATTTGTAATGTTAATTAGAGCATTTCTTATTTTTGTAGCATTATAAAGTGTCCTCTGTACGTTCCTTCTGATACATATCACCTTTCTTTTTCCTCATCAGGCTGATGCAATTTCACTTGAAGAAATAAAAAAATATATCAAACAAGAGGTTCTTAAGGTTTTTGAAGGTAAGAAAAGGAAGTATTATACAACTAAATCTGAAATTCTGCTCTATGCTTCTTTATATGTCATTTAACTTATGTTGTATTTAGCAGCTCCCTTGTTTCTGTAGCTGTGTTTAACAAGTCTACTTTACATGATTCTGTTCAAACAATTAGAAGGAACAGTATCCATTAACCAGAGTATTTCCTTATGTAAAAGATTGGCATTGAAGTGTAGTCTGCTCCAAATCATAATAGCAAGCATAGGTGTGTATCATTGTAGATGCATATATGTGTCATATATTCCTGCCATAATACATATTTATCTACAAAATACCATTAAGATAATGAAGTATCTTAATGAGACCATAGATATACCTAATTGCTTTGCCCACTTAGTGGCTGACTGTCTAAACGAGAGAAAGGCTTGACAGCTTTCAGTAACATAAGTCTAAATTGCTGTGCAGTTTTCCCAGCAAATCGCCCTGCTGAGCTCCAGAGCTCCCTGTTAGACCACCATCTTCTGGCACAATTTTAGGAAAGTACCAGATTCAGCCAAGGCCTTTGTATTAGGTAAGATTTCTTAGATGAATCCTTACTCTGAGAAGGAAATATTTTTCTTCCCCAGCATTCCCTTAAGTCATGGTAGGAAAGCTGTGACTCAGGTGTTTCAGACAGGTGTCTGAAGCAAGATTCTGCTTGAACACCCCTTAACAGTAGCTTCTCTTCCATTGCAAAATGCATTTCTTATGTCTTCAACATGCTTTGCTATTCTGTCATTAATATTTGTGGATTCAAACCATCTTTTAGGGATAAAAGAAATCATATAAAGCTTGAGACTTCTTAACCTGTTCAGGCAGTTTTTCACTTTATAACAAGAGTGTATTTTCACCCTTCCCCAGGGTGCTACCCCTCAGGATTTCAACCTACTATGTATTTCAAGGGCAGTTTGTTGAATGAAGTCACCTCCTTTTCCCATTCAAATACAATGGTAACAAGTATTTAGTCTATTCACAAAAAGAAAGCATTAGAGGGTGCCCTGCCTACAGGGAATAATGGAGTTATGTCTTTATAGCTATTCCATTTGCTACACCTTGCTAGTGTTCCCACAGATCTTCCATTTTTGGCATTGTTTTATTTTGCCTACTTTTTATGACCTTTCTCCTTTCATATTTGATGCTCACTCTTCTCTATTCTGACTTTTTCTTAAATATTAAAACTCCACCATAGTAAATACCCACCAAATTGTGGAATGTTTAGGAGTTTAATCTGGTATAAATGCAACAGAGTCAAGGTTAGTACCTATTTTATCTCCCTATAAGGAACACTAAAATGTTACCAAGGGCGCTTTATCCCGCCAGCATGAATATTTATATTCTGAAATATCTGCAATTAATAATCTTAGCTGAGCACTTTCAGGATTTTTACAGCTGTTTTCAGGGTTCCAGCACATTCCAAGAACTGTTTGTGATATTTAATCTCTACTTTGCGGCTTAATGTGAGTTAGAAACATATAAGGTACCCTCCATCAGTGTGTTAAGTACTAATTATTCTGTCTATGTGTTTTAAGTACTTCCATGAACAGAAGTCTGAAGTCATTTGAAGTATGGGAATACATTAGTAATAGAGAGTAGTAATAGAAACTTTAATACAAATTCATTCTGATTATTCCAAAGGGTAAAGACTCAGACATGAATCTGAGTTGGAACTGAAGGTCTCAATGCTTATTGGAGCATTTAATACCTTGACATTAAGAAGAGTTAAACACCTTACTCCCAGAAACTTTAGCTGGGGCTTTGGGAATTTTTTTCCCTGTTTTTTGCTGGCAGATTTCTTACCCACGTTTTCTTGTGTCTTTGATTAATAAAGAAAGGATGGCTCAATTTGTATCCCAGCTGAAGCTGCCTGCTGCAATGCTTGCCTCCCAAGCTCATGGAAAACCAGGGCCCCCAGGAAAAGATGGGTCACCAGGGCCTCCAGGAAAGGATGGTTTGCCAGGACCACCAGGAGAACGCGGGATTCAAGGTAGGAATTCCAAAAAATGGTCCTGTTAGTTGTATCTTGAAATCCTTATACACTTGCTAATGATTATTAAATAAACCAGAATTACCTATCTAGCTTTCTAATGATTAACTTTTAAACTTATGTACTTATGTTTTTCCAGACCAGATCTAAATATTAACCCATAGTAAATGTGTGGATTTTACTGATTGAAAACTCCTAATTCAGTGCATTCTAATCAGTTATAAAGTTAATTAATGACAGATATGTAAACCTGACAGAACTAACGTAGCAGTTATTTGTTTTCTACAAGATACTTGAATAAGGAAGAAAAACAATGCCAGCACTCTAGCTATTTAGATCCAGCTTCATACTGAGAGACCATCTTATTTAAGAAAGAAAATTTGATCTCCTAGTTTGATCCTGAGATAATACAGGGCAGCAAAAACTGAAGGCAAATATTCTTCTTTAAGAAGCAGTGAAAACTGGAGTATTACCAAATGAATTCTTCTTACAGTGAAGGAATCTACTGTCACAAAAAAAAAAAAAAAAAAATCAGAGTAATCAGTTTTTCACTGTACCCCAAACAGTAATTTGTGCATTGCAAGGCACTTGGGCAGTATAGGACTCGTTTCTCTGAACTGTCTTTTACTGCAAAATTAGCTTTGAGGGATCCAGGTTCATTGTAGTTGTGCTCTACTGTAAAGTCAGCCTTTCAGAGATTAAAAGGAAGAGGAGAGCAGACTAAAAGGAAAAAAGAATTTTTCAATGAATAATATTTTGTGGGTGGGTAACGTTTTATTTGCAGTTTATCTGTAGGTAGTTCTTTATTATCTTTTGTTAGTTTGGTCTGCTCTGGAGTCAGAGCAAGTCAGACTGGAATGAAGAACATGACAGCAAAGCTGAAGATATGTGGATCCTAAAGCTATCAGAAGAATAAGGACTTACTAACACTGATAAGCGCAAAACCCTGACAGAAGCTTGAAAAATGTGATGAGCTCAGAATGAGAAGAACAAGAAAAAAGGATCAAGGAAAACAATAAAAGGCTTAGAATCTTACAACACTGACTTCATCATTACCTAAATATTCAAATCACTGCAAATAGTCACCTTCAGTGTCAGTGCCAGATTGTTCAATGATAATGTATGTATTGGATAGTCTCAGATGTTTCTGGGAAGTGAAATGTTGCGCTAGATTTCACTTCCAGCTAGTGAGCATCAAGACTAAAAAATGAGAGCTATGCTTGAAAAAAAAAAAAAACAAACAAAAAAAAAGCTGCTTTTCTGTACTTTGTGCTTAAGTAAAGTAATGCCCCATGTACACAGGATTTCCATTTGTTTTACTGATATGCTCAATACTTCTTTTTTATTCGTAAAAGGTAAGCTAAGGGAGAAGCATTTACTTCTCTGATACATCAAAAGATATATGAAATTACTCTTCCAAGGAAAGGAAACCAAAATTTTACTTTGCCTCCTTATTATACTGCAAATAAGACACTGTCTTGTAAGAGGAGCACACTTACAAATACCTTTCACGCTTTCCTCAGTTATGCCTGTGCATGTTACTGCTTTGTACTGAGAGTAAAACAAAATTCAAATCTCTGAGCAGATTGAAAAGTATCCTCTTACATTCCAGCTTGTCTTCAGCCATAAAATACATAGCAAACAAGACTTCTTGGAGAAGCACATTACGTGCGTGTGTGGCTGAGCCCATCAAGGTAGCATGCTGTGTGCACAAGTCCTAATACAGACTTGGTATTGACTGATAGACACTTATTATGTTTCTCACTTGGGTGTAGCCCGGACTGCCAGCTCCAGGGATTTGCTCTGTGCAGTAATACATGTCTGGGCTGGCAGAGTGAGTCACTTGTCCCACACAGGCAGTGAGAAGAAGTAGATGCTTTTGGCAAGCAATTAACAGGACCTCTGTGAATATGTCCTGTTTGTGATGCTGCATGCAGAGCCTGCTAGAGCTAGCCAGCTGGAAAGGCAGATGCTGCTGTGAGTCTGGGGAGGTGTTTAACTTCATTTGTGCTTTCACGGGGTCCCTCCATACACCTTGAGTGTGGTGTAGGTTCCTCTGGAAACTGGTCAGGAATGATTTAGCTGGATTCCAGCAGAATCTCCTTCTGCACAGCAAACTAGTAGCTAGAGGGTTGGTCCCAGAAGCAGAAAACGTAGATGCTAACTTTTGGAAGTGTAGGCATGGTTTTCAAAAAGTGTATTTAAAGAATAGCTAGACTCTTATCTAAGGAAGTCCAGAATTTTTACCTGCTGGCCTTTAGCAAGGTTGTTCATGGGGTTCCTCAGATACTTCCCAGTGGTTCAGGTAGATACAATTTATAGAATGGTCTCATTAGTAATATAGCATGCAAGCAAAATATAACAAAGAATTCAACTTAAATTATGAAAAGCTGATACTCTGAGGCACTGTTACTGGTAAAATGTACAACATCTCCTTAAGGGAGAGCAGAAGGACTTTACGGTGGATGAGTTTTAAGGTATGTTAATATCTCCTAGAGAATTAGAAAGTTTATTTCAAGATTTTACAAACAAGATATAGCAATATCATCTGTCAGCAAACAGTCAGTCCGCTTGTCATGTGTTAGAGGATCTAGCTCAATTAACTCTACTGACTTAATTGGATTTTTAAAATTGTAATAGTAAGTGAATTTTGGTCCATTAGATGAAATGCAACTTGGGATAATTTAGCAATCCAGAGATCCTTTGTGTTAATATGAGTTGATTTTTTTCTCAATAGAGAAATGATTCCATCCTAGTTAAAATTCAGTCTTTCTATCAAATTAAGGAAATCAGTTTTTATAGCTCCGCATAACTTATGGTAGCCTCGAGGAACCAAACATCACAGCTCAGAAAATAAAAATACCATGCAATGAATATAGAAAGCTCCTTATCTTTATTGGTAATCTCTGTTGTAAAGTTTATGTGTCTTACTATAATAATTAATTTGTGTGGTGGAAGCATGTCGAAATGTTGGCTGACATTGGGAACCCATTGTAGTGGGTGTTGTCTAGACAGTCACTCTTCTGAAATAGCTGCACTGGCTTCAGGAGACACCTCCTGTAAAATGTTCTCTTCTGCAGAGGTTGAAGTTAACCTGTTTTACTTTGATTTGAAATCCAGCTGCTGCCTCACAGCTGAGAGAGCTGTAACACACAGAAGGAATTTGGAACATGCATTGGTGGCTGGATGAGAGGGCTTCATCTAACACCATCTCTGCTGCTTTGCAGTCTTTTTAAGAACACAGAGTATTTGCATAGTAAAACACAGTGGATACTTTGGTCTCATTGTTCCGTGTTTTGGGAATCTCTTTGCCCTGTATTTGTGTTAAAGAAACTCAGATTTCTCTAGATACTTGACATATTAGTTTCAGATGCTGCATTGTCCATGCTGATGGAAGAGGGTCTCCATGGTATAGGTGGAAAACCTTCTGTAGCAAGTTAAATACCTTTTACCTCTGAGTTAATGGACGGGTACTTGTGTCATTTCCATGTAGAGCCGAGGGTGTTGCAGTAGTGGTGCTTTTGACCGTAATGTTTGTGGGGAGTACCAAATTGAGAGCTGAATTCCAGCTGTTACTACTCATCTATGAGCAAAAGCTTATCTGTTTGAACACAAACTTGCTACATACTGCTGCCAAGTGTTTACCATACTGCCCACGTTGGGTACGTGTTTGTAATCACAGAACTTTGGGGTTGCAGAAATCACAACTAAAATTCTGGAACCCAAGTGAAGGGCTCTGCTAAAACAATTACCTTTTGAATTAAGCAGGTGCCTTTTACTGGAATTGTAATTCTACCAGGAAAAGTAGATAGCATCTTATATGTGCCTTTACATTAAACACAATAAATCAAAATCTGATTTGTGTTTATGGTAATATTTTCCTTTGACTGTGTATGAGTTTGTCAGTCTAAGCTCAGAAAGAAGGTGATATTATCCTCTGGAGGTGTAATCATGGCCCTGCTTCTGAGCAAAATATACCTCATTAAAAATCAAATCTTTTTCTGCAAGAATTACACATTACGTTGTTCACATTGTTTACATATAAGTCTGTTTATTAATATCCCTGCATCCTATCAAATAAAGCCTTATTGTTAGACAAGATATTTGGGAATTTTTGTATTAAACTTCAGTACTAGCAGAACTTACCTGCCACCATGTACAAACTACACCCTTGCATGTGTATTTGGATACAGCCAGTGAAGGTTTACCACTATCCTGGACCATGTATTTGCATTGGCAGGCTGTTCTTTGTCCTGTTGTGGGGTTTTTTTCCTTATTGTCTTGTATTCCAGTGATGTTTACAAAATCATTCAGTCTATCTCAGTTGTTTGCAGTTACGGTGTGTCAGAGACCTGCAGTAATGCTTATCATGAAGATTGTGAATGTGATATATGGTACCTGTGATTTCTCTCTCTTTTCCATAACTAAAGAAATGCAACACAAATGATCAGTGGCAGCACTCCTTTGTAAAATTAGAGTTAACTGGGTTTGTAGTGGGAAATGCATTGTAACTGTTGACTGTAAATGAAAAAACATTGAGAAATATAAAATAAATAGGACGTGTAATGGATCCTGTGGTTGTATGGTTCGGCTTTTCAAAACATAGCAATACTACAGGTTGCACAAGATTTTTCAGAGCAAACCAACTTGTAGTTATAAATACTACTGTGCTCATTGGAGAGTAAATCTAAGATTCAAAATCCAATACAAATACCTGCACATTCCTTTTCATGACTCTGTATAGCTTGTGTGTGTATATGCCTTGTACAACTTTGCTTAACACAACTCAGTGACCAGAATGCATGATTAATGTAAATTTGGGTTTCTGTGAGGTTTTAAACCATTGGTTTCCTTTAGTTATGTTATGTATGGCACTCTGCATGCATTTGGTAATGTTTTTGCCTCACTGTAATTTCCTTGTTGTGGTGCTGAGAGAAGAGTATGATTGATGCTCTGTTTTGAAAGCTGGAATGATTGCAACAGATAACAGACTTTCTACCGAGTGTATAGTGAGCTTGTGTGTAACAGAAGGCTTGAATACTCTGTGTACCTTTCCCACTGCATTGTGTCCGTCGTAACAACCCTGAATCCGTACCCACAGCCCTCAGAGTAATTTCCTTCTGGAATATCCTGTGAGGTAGCAGTGTTGCCATAGAGCACAGCACACTGACAAGACAACCTTTGCCATCCACCTGCCAGTGCCAGTTAATCTTCATGAGACATCAGGGGGATTGACATGGCTGTGCTCTTCCTTTTAATTCAAGCTGAGTTACAGTCCTTCACAAGAGGAAGAACTCAATACTTTATAGTATGGCATAGGTGATGCTAAAATATACTGGTACCTGAAGCAGGACAATTTTAATTCCAGAAATCAGCAAATTAATCTTCAACTTTTGTCACCTTACATGCCAGCATCTGAGATGGTGGGGACAGAAGAGGATTTCCTTTTAAGCCCTTTTGAAGTGACGGTTTGTGGCAGGTGTCACACTTGTTCCTTTAAAAATGCCTTCATCCTCTCTCCTGCATAATAAAGATACATTTGTAGATGGATTCTAAACTTGAAATAATAAGGAAAATGTTTTACCAATAGCTACAAGTCCTCTGCTCTAAAGCAGCCAGAGTGTGTCCAACTAATAAAACTTAACAGTTCAGGGAAAAAGAAAGAGGAGTTGGGCATGGGTTGCAGCACCTGAGAAGGTGGAAGCTATTTAGATAAATACAAAACTATGGCCTGTGAAGAAAAAGGACTCAAGTATTCAAAATATAATTAGTAATCACATCTTGTTAATGATACACAGCTACTTGGGTCAAAGTAAGCTTCAAAATCTGCACAAGCTCCAAAGATGCCTTGTTCCATATGAGGGCAGCTGGGCAACACTGACCAGGGAGTGGGTCTTCTCTCATATACAGGGGAATGTCTAAGCATAAAACTACCAGTTTACAGTTTAAAAAGTGCAGTTATAAGGATTTATGCAGAACAGAGAGGGTAAAATCCACATCTGGCTCTTTATTAGAAGAATTTCATCAAGGTAACTTAAAATCTTCGGGAAAGGTCCAACTAGTGAACAAAGTGAGAGTCCTTTGACAGAGGATGTAACAGTTACTGCTAGAAATGCTCGTATTTTCCAGAAGGAATTTATAAACTTAAGAGCTATCTCAGGAAAAAAAAGCCAAACAGTTTCTGAAAAAGAGAACTGAGCATGTGCTTTCCCAATTATATTTGTCTTGCTAATTTCCTGTCAACAAGATACACAGATCGCTACTTAAAAGAGGGTGCTCTTATTTTCATATCTTTATTCTGTGTAGGTTATAGAGGACAGAAAGGGGAAAGAGGAGAGCCTGGAATTGGACTGCCTGGTAACCCTGGACCACCTGGCCCTGCAGGTACAAGTCTCCAGATTTATTTCTGCTATTGTTATTTATGAACTAACAGGCCTCTCTCCTGTTTTTAACACTGGTTTTACACTCCTGCTTTTCCTCCTGAGCTGGGTCATAGTGTGAAGTCAGCCCCACCTGCCTTCTCATGGATGTGCTGGAGTGCAGCTGATGTTGGTGATGAAATGCAGAGCTCTGCACATGCTCTAGTGAGGACTCTGCTAATTCTACCTTTGTTTTACCAGCTGCTGGCCTGCCAGGAACACCAGGCTCACCGGGACCGCAGGGGCCGCCTGGACCCCACGGGAGATGCAATCCAGCAGATTGCTATTACCACGTGTCACAGACTCGCTCACGCTCCAGCAGGAAATAAAAACCCTCTCCCCCAGACACTTGGGTTCACGGTCACTTTTCACTCTTCCCAATAAGTTAATTTAATTTTTGAAATATTTGGTGAATTTTTTTTTTTTCTCCTGACACTGCATGGCATATAGATAATTTATAAGGCACAAGTTGAGCCTTCTTCTGTTATTTGCAGTGTCATAATGATGACATGATGTCATATGTTTTCCAGAGTGCATTCCATGTGTTGTTTCTCATATTTATTTTGCTTAGAACAGAAAATAGGCCCAAATAGTTTTCATAAACTTCTTTCTTCAAACAAAAAGTATTTTATTAAGACTTAAGACATTATGTATGCCTCCATATGTAAGCTGGCTTTATTTTTCTTGCTGGTGTGAATTTTAAATGGAAAAAATACATTTCTGAAGTTACAAAGCAGACGCATTCGTGATGAGTGCAGGACCTGAGCTGGAACACTGGGAATTCTGTTTAGACTAAACATTCATGTTCCTCGAGGAGGCTCCAGCACACCTTCACAAAAGGGTCTGCCATGCACCAAGAATGCTGCCCGCAATTTCACAGTCACATCCAAGATGGCAAAGAAGGAAACAAAGATGTGTTTATGATCTCCTCATCCCATCCAACGATGAGCTTCAGACTGACTGGAAAATCACCAGGTGTAGCTCCAGCAAGTGTCTCTCCTGACCAGATTTTGTCCCAGCTGGGGGCTTGTATGTTCCTCTAGTCATGGTTACATATACCCCAGATGTTAAACACAAGAGGCTGCTCGTGGTGTTCTGGACTGAGAACTGGCACACTTTCTAACCATATCGTGGACTGAGTAAGGATACTAAGGCCTGTAATCAAACTACTTTGCCATTAAATCTGCCTACAGCAAAGGCAACCCCTTGCTTTAGAGCAGAGGCTGGTGCGTACGTAGTTCAAGAATGGAGCTTCACAAGCCTCTAATCTTGGTGGTGGCACTGTTTTCCTCTACCTCCTGCAATATTCACAGGCTGAAATAAGCTTGAGAAGAACATGGAATCTGTAGAGTGCAAAACTCACAGATCCTATTAACTGATGGCAGAAAATTTCTTGAGTTCAAGAGAAATTTGGAAAAAAATACAAAACCCTCCTGAAAGGTGTACTACTGAGAGCAACAACATCCAGTTTTCAGGCATTTAGTAAAGGCTACAGGAACAGATATCAATGATGAACAAAACAGAACAGTGTGTAAATCCTGTAGAGCTCAAAGGGTCGAGGCAAAAGAAAAGTTGGAGAAAATTGATCACACAGAAGCTGATTCTGAAAAGGAGGGAGTAGGGGTGGCCAAAATTTCACTTCTGATTATTAGGAAACAGATGATCCTAGGTTAGTCCTGTGGAATTTTGTACAGTGCAATAGAAAGTGAAGGTGCTATTGAGAGAACACCAACATCTATAACCTTAAACCTCAAAATGCATCTGTAGTACAAAGCCATACTGAGGGCTCTTACCCCATTGTTAGGAAGTCAGTCACTCTCCCACATCAGGCAGGGAAGCGGTTTTGATGACTTTTTGCTTCAGCAGTACTGAGCTGCCAGGGAAATATTCTCAAATTGGAAGTGCTGGCTTCAAGAGAAACTGTTGTGGTACATAAATCTGGCTGACTTGTGGGTTTTGCTTAAAAACAGTTAAGGAATGACTGGTGGGAGTCTTTAGCAAAAGATGCACATTGGCATTTGTTCTGAGTAGAGTTCCTAGCACTTGCACCCAGAGCAGAAGAGCAAGATGAGAGCAAGAGGTGACAGTTAACCCAGGCAGCTGGGGCGCTCAGGACACTTTCTGAGAGGGAACACATACATCCCTGACATCTTCATTGGATAGTTGTTTGGAGGAGAGAAAGTGCTTGCTACAAAAGGATGTTATAGGAAACACAGGGATAGAAGGCTGAGAGTAAACACTTGGGACAGAGAGGGCAGCAGGAATGAGGACAGCAGAAAACCTGTGGCATGAAAATATCTCCTGAAGGAGCTGCAGCAAACCCTGCAGCTGGGGACGCCTTGGGGGCTCAGGATGCTTCCTCTATTCCTTGTGAGAATGGGGAGAGGCATGTCAAAGCCCACTGGTGAACCCAGTCCTCACACCTCCTGTTCTTCTCAGCCCCCTCATTCCTCAGCAGGCAATGGCTGCCCCTTCTCCAGGCCAACACATCCTCCATTCTGCAGGCAGCAGGCGCCTGTCCCGCAGCCGTGAACGTGCATTTGGGACAAGTGGTCCTGCCTGAGCTTAGCTCAGCACAAGCTGCTCCCACTCCAGAAGTGCTGTGCCCGTGGAGCATGTTTTGGTTTCCTCTGTGGAACTGCTCACCTTTCCAGATCTGCTCCTCAGAGCGCCGAGGCTGTGGGAGTGCTGGGCATAGTGAGGCAGCTTGAAATCGAGCACTGAGGCACTGACTGCTGTGCAGGCCACAGGTCTGCCCGCCCAGAGGGTAAAGCCTTGCACCAACACGTCTCGGTGTCCAAACATGGACACCAGAGACCTGGTTTCCATTCTCTGAAAGGAACTGCTGGTCAGGTATCTTGCGTAAACATGTTCTTTTTTCTTTTTTCTTTTTTTTTGTTACTTCTCTAGAAATTCCAATATGTGTAATAACCTAAACATTTTTTACTTCTTAAGTTAATTTTGAACTTCATTTTCTGTGATAATATTGAAAAGGGTGCTGTCTTGTGGTAGTATTTGCATGACTTGGAGGTTCCCAAGCAGCCCCACCCTGGAAGGCTGTACATAGACCATTGCGCCGCATTAGTGGTATCTGTATATTTTGGGGCTTTTAGCTGAAACCCAGCATCTGTTATCTGCCAGATGCAATTGCTGTATTTTAATTTACTTGAACTTATTGGAAAGCAGAACACTTTTTATATTTGAAGAAGTTTTATTTTTTCATCTATGTTTCCTACAGATGCCTTTTTCTTTTTATAGGCTCAAACATAAAGGTTTTTCTAAAATGTATTTGAACGCTTTCAGTTGATTTGCAGATAACTTTGGTAGTTATCTTGTTGCATTATTTTTATTTTCCTAAAAGCCCACTTTAATTTTCTCATGTGAGAAAAACGGGTATTTTTTTATATGGGCTATCTCAATACTGATTTTAAGATGCCACAGTCTTCACTGAGGTAGAACAGAGTTAATCCCTGCTTAGCTGTACTTCACACTGGCTTGCTCCTACTTTGCATTTTTAGAATTGAAAGTGGAATGTAGCTGGAAACATGTTCCTGCATGGTTTTCAGGTTTGGCCCCTGAAATTTCTTTGCAGATTCAGACTGATGTTGTCTTAGCTTTTGGGCAGGAGGCCAGGGAGGGAAGAGGGGATGCTAATCTATTTTTAAATTTGCTTTATTAGTTTTGTATCTGTTTTGAGCAGTTCATGCCGCAGTAAGCACTGCAAGGAAATAAACACGAGGGATTATTTTTTCCAGTAGCATAAGGTCTTTTATTCTGCTTTTGGTTTGTTTATGTGCAACAAGGCCGAGAAGTGAAATAACTTTGACAAAATGTTTTAAACTCTTCTTTAAAGCTCTCTAAGCTTTATCCTAAGTTCAGGGTCAGCCTATTATATTTTATGGCAAGTTGCTTTATCACCTATTAAGAACATGTTGGGATTTTCTTTAAATAGCTATGTACAGAACTACTCAGTTTGCCCAAAGAAAGTAAAGAAACCTGCTAAGAGGGAAGCTTTCCCGAGGCTGCAGCAGACCTCCTGCTGTCCACGTGGTGGAGTGCAAAACATCCTTTCAGTACAAAGGTTACAGCCCAGGCATAACTTGCCCAGCAGCACAAGAGCTGACCCAGCCATGCGTATTCTCACAGCACAACACTCAGTGTTTCTGATTTTATTCTTCAGACTGACTTTTTTCTATTTTCTGTTTTAAAATCTCTTTAGTTTTTCACAGCAGTATTTGCAGAAATACTGCCTTTCTTGGATAATTATTGTCGGATAATATTGCTAAGACTTTGTGTTTATTACTATATTGTGTTCTGTGTATGTTACAAAAGAATATGTAGTGGTGGGACATCTGACTTTCAGGCGTCATTTATGTCCCCTGCAATGACGTTTGTCTCCAGGGGAGGAGGGACTCACCTATGGTTACTAAAAACTACAACAGCATCCTATGTGCAGTTGGGCAGCAGTGCAGCCAGGCAATGTTTTGAGAACCAATATTCTTATCTTAAACTGGATTTGGTTTCAATGCTAAAAGAACTCTGTGATACAGAAACAGGATTGATTCTCCATCCTTCCCTTATGTTTTATGATTGTGGGTTATGACAGGTGTTAGATATGCACATCTTTGTTAAATAAGTGGGGTTTTTAATTAATGGATAATCACACAAAATATTTTGGATCTTCTTTTTCACAAGGGTGAAATGTTATTTTTTATGTCTGTGTACACTCAATTTTTTTTCTTTTTTTTCTGAAATGTTTATATAAAAGTCTTGTAAAACCCCCACTGGCTAAATTAGCATTTTATAAACTTGTTTCTCCAAATAGTAAAACCAGTCCCTAATCTTGCATTTTACCAGTGTGGTAGAACTGCTGCTCTAATGTGAGATGTTAGAACAAGAAAAGTAACTCAGAAATCAAAACAGTTCTGGTTTGAAGTGTGTTTTTATTGAGTTTTTCATAGTTTCTGGGTGTACCAAAGCATGCAAATTTTTCTTGAAATCTGATATGTCCACTACAATTCAATTGTACTGGATGGATGTTTAAATCACCTCCCTGAACGTAGGTGGGTGTGGGCCACAGAGAACAAATTTAACCCTGACCTTGTCATGGTTGGTATTGAAGTGGAAAATCCAAGCTTCAGGATACCTTAAGGAAACATGGTTTTCAAATATTAATTGCTAACAAACATTACAGATGCTAGACCCAAATAAGTTTGTAGATAAAAAGATTGGAGTCTACATGTCTTTTAACAGTTTTCTTTCTTAGTCTGCTATTCTCTAAACATGAATGCATTTAATTACTTACTGCAGTTTTAATGTAAATATATTCTGTCTCCAGTCAGGATGTTTGAAGGATTCTCAATGACATACCTTGGTTTTTTGTATACTTTCATTTCTGAATTATATGCAGCTGTCACTGGATGAATCACAGAACATGCCGACTGGTTGCTTCCTTCCTTCTATTTTTGGTTTGCAACATTTAAGGTTCAGTTCAGTGGAAATGTATTAAGTGGATGAAAAATGGCTTTTTACATTATTATGTGGCCATGTACATCTGAAACAGGATTCTGGATGGAAATGGAAATATTTCACATACTTTCTGTTTGTGGCTCTGTCAAAAATGTCAGCCTTTCCTTCTGTGTCAAATCACAAGAGGGAGGATACAGCTGCAAACAGGAGAAAGGAGAGGCACAAAGCCACTGCAGTGAGCTCTGGGGAGCAATCAGGGCAGGTTGGCTGAATTTGGGGGGGTCAGATTTTCACCTCACTGAAGTCAGGCTTGTGCTTCCTAGGCCTGGTGAAACTTAAGGCTCTACAATCTGGAGAAAAAAAACCAAACAAACTAAATGAAAAACCTTGGTCTTAATATGTATTTAATTTATGGAAATTAATACATTCTCTGAATGCAGATGAATTTCCTGCCCAAGCAGGAGATAATCACTTTTATTCAAGAAACTGATTCACTGAACTTTAGGGAACTTCAGGAATTTTCGTTTTTCTCTTGCTGCCTAACTCTCCCAGGAGGAAAAATGTTAATGACATTTCAAAGGACTCTAGGTAATAATTTGACCACTAATTTGATTTTCTTTCTTCCAATTTCATAGTGACTTCAGCAAGTTTGTTTTGTTCATTGTCTGAAGCCACCAGGTTTACTCGTCCTTTTGAATGCACAGGCAGCAAGCAAAACAGAACAGGAATAACAAAAGATTGAAGGGAGGGAATAAAAATGAAACTGTAGCAAATCTTATAAGGGTAACATGCCCTACAAAATACAGATATTTCTTCTCTGCTTGTGACCCCTGAGCAGACGAGATGCAGCAACTGCATTTTTTAAGTATAAAGGAAGCAGAGGCTACATGGCCAAATAATAATACAGTGATGAGCAGGTCAAGCAAACACATCTCACTCAATTATCTAAGCAATTTAACAACATTTGCAAAAATGCAGCATTTGTATTTGGAGCACAACTGCTGTGTTCTGCCAGGGTGAACTAACACTGTCATCTCTGAAACAAAGGATTTCTTGGGAAACTTGGTTTCTTGTTCCCTCTGCCCTTCAAGTAACCTTCAAAGTACCATCTGTTGACACTTTTCCTTTTTGAAGAAAAACAAGTTTTGTTGTAGATCTGTGCTTGGCTCCAGGTAAACTCAGATTATGGCTTGGGTATTCAAGATACAAAATGTAGTGTAATCCTCCCTAGCCTTGGTTTCATACATCATTTAGGAGCTCCAAATAATGCTCTAGAGCTTCTTTGGCTACAGAGACTTTGGCCTTCATGAAACATTCACAAGATTTTTTGGTAGCAGTTCATATTAAGTTGCCTGAACCCAGTGATGGCTGTGGCAGAAAACTTATATATAAACTCATATATTAACTCTATGTGTATATAAACCATAGATGTATAACACAGACATCTCTTAGATGAGTATTTGGCAGCAGAGTTATGAATACTTACTAGTAGAGTGGTGGTGAATGGTGTTGATCCAGCTGGCCTCTGGTCACTAGTGGGATGCCCCAAGGCTCGGAATTGAGGTTGGTTCAGTATCTTTTTTAGTGATCTGGATGAGGGGATCGAGGGCACCCTCAGTCAAATGCAGACAACACCAAGCTGGGGGAGTGTTGATCTGCTGGAGGATAGGAAGGCTCTGTGAACTGGGGAATCTGGACAGGCTAGACTGATGGATGCTGAGGATTACCCCAACCCACGTGCAGGACTTTGGCCTTGGCCTTGTTGAACGTCATGAGGTTCCCATGGACTCACTTCTCGAGCCTGCCCATGTCCCCTCTGCATGGCATCCCTTCTCTCCACCGTGTTGATTGCACCACACAGCTTGGTGCCGTTGGCAAACCTGCTGAGGGTGCACTCAATCCCACTGTCCATGGCACCAGCAAAGACATTAAACAGTGCCAATCCCAATATGGACCTTTGAGGAACTGGTCTCCACTTGGACATTGGGCCAGTGACCCCAACTCTTTGAGTGCAGAAGCCCAGGTCCATCTGTCAAATCCATGTCTCTCCAGTTTGCAGACAAGGATGTTGTGCAGGACACTGTCAAATCCTTTGTCCAGATAGATTACCTTCCTCCCTCTTCCCTCATCCACTACCACTGTAACCCTGTCAGAAGCCCACCAAATTTGTTGGCAGTGCCAGGTTAACAGTCAGACTCAATGATCCTAAAGTTCTTGTCCAACCTAAACCAGTCTATTAACTAGTTATCATTACAATTTTCTCTGGGTTCCTGCCTATTACTGAAGTAACTGAGGAGCTAAAATATGTATTTATCACACTGCAATTAAACCTCCAGAAGAGACGACAGATGGGTAAAAGAGATTTTCACTAGTCTTTTGTTCAATAAATCTCACAGGATTTTATGATGTTGAATCTGAAGGAGATGAGAACAAGATTTACTTGGGATTTCACCGAGATTTCAAAAGCATCTGGTTAGAATTGGTAGCACACTGACAGTGGCTTGTGAAACCTCCCAGTCTCTTTGCACTGTGTCTTCTAAATTTATTTTAAAAGCTTTTTTTTCTGCATCACCATAGTCAATACATCTTTGTTTTAAATTCACGTTCCCGTCTTTATATTCAAAATCAATATTTTATTTGAATGTGCTGTTACTAAAAATCCCATCTCTGGTATGTTATGGTGCACAGTCTACCACTTGTCAAGTACCTCTTCTCCATTCTTGTGTAAGATTTGGAGAGAATTAGATTAACCTACATATCCCCTAATGACTTAAAATGGGCCTGAGGATTTTTTTCTTCAGTTCTATATTTTAAGTTAAAACTTGTGAGTCGGCTTGAAGGCAGAAGATCTGTCACAATCTTAAGATGTCCACTTACAAAGATTCTGCATTGAATTGACTCTTGGTGTTGAATTTGTTTGATTGTAATAATTCTTATTTGGGTTTTAGATATAAATATTTTTGCTCCTACATAAGTTTCCTTCCGTTGTGGAATTTTATGCATTTTTCAGACTATATTTTCTAAAGCACTTCACAATTGTATTTAAATGTGGGGGAGTTTGCTTCTTTTGATTCATATGTTTATGCATTAAATACAGAAAACAATATTTTCATTCTGTTATCAGGTGAGATTTCTTTCTTTTCAACAGTTTTACACAATTTGTAGTCAAAATAAAAGTTTGCTGGTGAAACTAAAGAGTTTTTTACTGGTGTTTTATTAGTTCCACTACATAAGGAGTACTTTTGAGGACTATGCCCTAAGTCAGTAAAAACTGACCTAAATCAAAAGCTTTTGAAAACACCTTTCTGTGTTACCAAGCCACTCACCTTGTGTGGAATCTTCTGGATTTATTCCTCAAGAATTAAATCATTTGAACTTGCCTATTTTGGTGACTTCTTGTAGTATTAATGTAGGAAATCAGGTACTATTTTTTTCAACAATTCCTTTTGGAGTATACATTTTCCCTTTACTGTTATCTTACAAGTGACATGCAAAATGCAGAGCTCCATGGATCGTGTTATTTCTCTCTGTTGTCTCACAGCAAACAAGTCAAGTCTTTGGAACATGACTGGACAGCTAAGGGCTAGGAGAAAAAATCAGTGCTTAACACAGCTGTGCCAAAGCTTGTATTGGAAAATTTGGATGGCCAATAATGAAAAGAAAGGAAACATCACAGGATAGTTTCATTGTTGTCTTGGAGAGATAATAAACTTCAGAGAGGTAAAGTCAAACCACAAATAGTTTAATTTATACAGAGGGGAACAGAATACCCACACTGCACATTTTCCTCTAAAAACTGAGTATCTAAAAAAGGCAACTTGGGCCATCTAATGGCTGCCTTCTGGCTGTTCTGGCTATCAGTACTGAATGCAACCACACATTTTAAAAAAAATATTTATTTCACGTTTTGTAATCTTTTATAGGAAACGTATGTCTTTCTAGGAGTTAACGTTCCCTTGACAGTGGCTACTAGCCTTTTATTTTAATGTCACATAGAAGGAGGCAAGCTGAAATGGGCTTCATATGAAATTATAAATGCAGCACAAACTGGAGTCAAAAATGAAGAGATTATTCTACATGGGTTATTCACGAGAACCCAGTGATTGTACCTTTACAGATACTGGCAGCATAAACAGTGCCTGGGATGGTGGGTTTTCATAAGAACCTCCCACCTGGGTTTCTGTGATTGAATTGAGGAGCTGAAGGAGGTTTAGCATATTCTGTACAAGACACACGTACAGTGAAGTGACTGTGCATGAAGGGTATGTGCTAGAATTTATTTTATAAATATGAAAGAATAGCTACAGCTGCAGTAAATAAACTATCCTTTTTTATTTGATGGCTGAAGACGTTATTTCACTGTACATCATACATAGGAAAAATCACAGAAACTCTTTATTAAACAAAATAAAAAATAAAAAGAGACAAGTACCTTTTATTCCCCTCAAAAGGAGAAAGAGCCAGAAGGCATCACCTGTGTATTTCTGTAAGCACCATTGTTCCAGCTTGTGTTGCTAAGTACTCCTTGTGGAAGAATTTACAACCACTGTGTTAAAAATACCTTACTGAAACCTTGGTTGAAAGGTTTGTCCGTGCCTGCATTTCTCCTTCATTCGGTATTTTGTCCTCAGCTGTCTGTGCAGGATGTAAATTGCTGCCGACACACGGTGGCACTTGCGCTGCCCACTCAGGGTCCTTTCATGTTCTTTCCTGCTCTCTGTCCCGCCTGCATCCTGCAGGCTGCTGGCTCGCAGTACCCGGGAGGGCCAGGAGGGCCGGGGGGACCAGGAACCCCAGGCTGCCCGGCCACCCCGGGGGGACCTCGGTCACCATCACGGCCTTCCCTGCCGTAGCTGGCTTTGCCTGGTTCACCTGGAAAAGGGGATGCAGGTCTAAACAGTGGCAGCATACGGTTTGCTTAGCATAATTAGCTTTACTGAACGTCCTCTCCTTAAAAGCTGTATCAAGATGGTTTTTCACTGCTCTTAGGGTATTCCCAAGAGGGGTGCTGACTTAGAGGGACAATTTTCCTCTACCAGACACCCAATCTACATAGCTACAGCAAGGAAATTTAAGTGCCAGTGCTCTCCAGTTGTACTGGTGCAGGTCTGCTGCTGTACAAAGCTCTGCAGGGTACTCGACTCAGCCAACCCTGCTGCCAGCACCTAGGGCAGGGTAGATGCTACATGCTACCACAGGGTTTCATTAGCTCTCTGTAAAAAGACATACCAAGAATTTATTTTTATTTTGTACTCAGATGGTTGAGGAAATAGATGTATAGATTGAAACTGCTGTCCACTAAAGTAGTCTGTTACTTCTAAATCTTCAATGAAGAAAGGATGAACAGTGATTTCAGGAAGACGCTTCCAGTGATAGATTACTAGAGGAAACACCTCTGAGTTACACAGACATGCTTGGGATCAGTAAATATTAAACTTTGTTTTTCCTTTTTTCACAAAGAGAACAAATTTGACTAGTTCCTCTTGCTATATAAACACAGAAATAAGCCGTAGAAATACTGATGGAAATAACATGTTTATGTTCATTCTCTGGCCACTAGAGGCCAGCTGTGCTTCATCCGTTAGCAGGAATCTCTCCTGGAGCCATGTTATATAGCACTGCAATTAATTACCACAGAAATAAAACAATATCCTAAATTATAAGTGGAGATATTGAAGACTGCTGTGCCTGCCAGTAAGATAATCTGGAGGTTACAGCTTTTTTGTTTATTTTTTATATATAATTATATGTGTATATAATACACATAAAAGATATATTAAAATAGGTGAATTTTGTTCATGTTTATGTAATTGCCTCCTTTTTTTAATGCTTGCTTTTCATTTTTTCTAATCTTTCTACACTGAGATAAATGAGGTGGTGTCTTTTTAGTTTTCAGTTCTGATTTCTGACTGAGTCACCACCTATGAAGTAAACGTTATGAAGCACTGTAATTTGGGAGTTTATAGCTTAATGGACTCCTTTTATCTTTTCAAGGCAGCTTGAAGTATCAGTTCTGAGTAAATTTTTACTACGTCTCTTCTTTATCCTCACCCTTCTATATTTACCTGGAAGACCTCTTGGTCCAGGATAACCTTTCAGTCCTCTGCCTGGCAATCCTCTTTCTCCTCTTTCTCCTGGTTCACCTAAAGCAAATTCATGAAACATTAGTTGCAGTCTGCCTGGAGTATCATTTTCAGGAAACCTGCTTTCAGAAGTGAGCAGTTAATAAGCAGAGAATTCAGCTGGCCGTATATATCCTTAGCATCTTGCAATGATGTCCTGACACATATCCTTGTAAAATACTCCGAATTTGACTGGGTTTTTTCACCCATTTGAGTCATACTCCAAAGGGGACAGGTTGTACAGGGAAAGAAACCACCTAGAGCTGGACAGTAAGTACCACATGTATTGTGTCACAGCCTGTGTAACAGGAATAAATGAAAGTCCCAGGACTTCAGGATGTTTGGAATACAGACTGAGGTTAGTGGTTTATGCAAAACCATGCAAGCTCAGCTAAGAAGTAAAAATTCTTGGCTGTTGGTCCTCGAGACAACCAGTGCAGAGGAGAGAAAAGGTGGCTGCACAGATGACAGTATTCTGTTGATATTCACATAAGACATTGTTTTACCTTCACAAAATAATTTTTTTCTCATATAGTAATATGATGGAGACTTTCCTTTGGTGGACATCCAGTCTTTCTTTGAGCCCATATCTTGCTCAAAACCTGAATCATCTTAGTAAGAGGAAGGGTTTTTTTCTTGCTTGGGTCATAAAGTTCAAATTCTGTTCACTGTTTCTATACCATAACACTGTGTATATTCCTAATTGTGAATACCTTATGTTGTTTGGGGGTTTTTTTACCTTTTTTTTCTTTTCATGCAAGTAAACATCACAAGTTTATGCCTAATAATATTTGAGTGAGCTTTATTTTATGCTTCTATGCTGTGTTGTACTGTGGTGAGGGAAGTTAGAATAGACTGCTGGGTTTCTGGCTTGCCTAGAAATAATACAGCAGAAAACATGGAAGCTGTGCAAGGGAAGACAAGAGTCAGTACAAAAGTCCAGGTTTTAATAAAAGATGCACACAAGGTACTAGAGGAGGAATCTTATCTCCATGCTTCAGACTACCTAGTCAACGTGGAGATCCAGCCAATCTTTGTAAATACAGCTACTGCAAGCTAGTTGGGGTTACTCATAGGTACTTCTGCTTTTTCCATCTAACACTGTGGAATAGTGTTTACTCCTGCTTACCTCAAATGTCTCCAACTTTTATTACTGTTTCTGAACAGAAACAGTCCTTCACTACCCCAGATTGCTCATTAATGTAACTAATAAGGTGTCTCCTTCCTTGAGACACCTCTTTTTGATTCTACCATTGTTGCTGGTGCTAAAGTCACCGTACCTTTGTATCTTCTGCTGTGCCTCATGGTTACACTTTGGTTTAAAAAAGGTCATAATAAATAGGAGATAGAAACACAGCATTCTCAGCATCCTCTTCCTCTTCCCTTTTATCACATGTCCAAGTACCCTTTTCCCCTCACTCCAATCTCAAACAACTCTCCAAACAGATGGTGAAAATCAGTTGATCCCTGTGACTCCTGTGGAACTTTGGTAAGTACCAGGAACTCAGAGTGAAGCACTGAGATTTTTCAGGTGTGCTGCCATGTACCATCCTGATAGCTCTTGCACATGAGAACATTCACCACTTCCCTTGTATCTGTAATGGTATTTCAACATTTACTGTAAGCTAACTCGGAATTTGATGACAGTTATGATAGCAAACTAAGTATCTTGCTTGTTTTGGGGGGGGGGGGGATTTAATGCTCTGTTTATTTTTTCTTTTAATATTAACACAGTGTAGCCTGCTGTGTGTTGAATCAAATTTTGCATACCCTATACATCACCTTTGTATTTCTGCTGTTTCTTCTGCAGATGACATTCCACTGACTTAAAACAGTAACAAAGCTCTAGTAATGATGCTGTTAAGTTTTGCTTTGTTTGTATTCTATTCCTTCTCTCAAAGGTTTTCTAGATTTTACTTTCAAATAAACCTTGAATCAAAAGTAAACATTCTACTCCAGCAACAGAACGGCTTTGTGCAGAAAGACAATTTTAAAACAAGACCTACTTTTGAGAAAACAAATCAAAATCACTGCTGAATAGAAACTAATACATACAAGGTAGTAATAAGACTTTTCAGAAAATTCTACCCTGTAATCCTCTGTAGGAGAATAGAACCTCTCAGTCATGAACAGAAGAGATTAACTTAGATCAAAGATTTTGTGTAAAATGTAAATCAATTTTAGTATGGATTTGTCCTTTCCAAAGAATCAATAGACTCTGGGACCTGGTGCAATGATGTTAAATGGCTCAAGTATTAGATGCAAATAAAAAGGTAGATTATTATCAGTCCCTTGTAACGTGATTAACTGGGTGTGCTTAGAAAAGTAGACTAGATTTTAGTGAAGGAATCTGACTGCTTGCATCAGCTCTTGGGATGGTGAGTCTCGCAGAAGTGAGGTCAAGAACCAGGCTGAATGGAGGAAAGAGAATCACTGCTGGAATCACATATGCTTTTTGCCATCAAATGACTTCTACAATGTGAGAAAGGATGGCATCTGCCCTAAACTAGAAGTAAGCAGCTGAGTCAGATTCCTAATATTGATTCTCACTCTCATGGACTTTTGAGGTTTTGTGTTTTCCATGTGCTAAAAACCAGATTTCTAAACAAGTCTTGTTAAAGCCAGGCTAATGTGCCCTTTAATCACTGTGGTAACTGACACAAGAGTTACAGCAAACAGCTTACATTCCTAACTCAGGATCTTTTTGGACTTCACATGTGTACAGTCTACATCCACAACCTGTAAACCAAGGAAGTGGGGGGAAAAACAACAACAACAAAAACAAATAAACAAAAAAACAAACAAAAAAACAAACAAAAAAACCCCAAAAACCAAAACTTAAACAGTCACCAAGTGAAAGCCAGTTGGAGAATTTCTTACCTTTAGGACCTTTACGACCAATCTCACCAGGGGGACCCTTAAGGCCAGGCAGGCCACGAGGGCCAAGCTGTCCTGGGAAACCATTTTCACCAGCAGGTCCTGGAGCACCCGGTGGCCCTGGCCGGCCAGGAAGACCTGGAGCACCAAATTCTGGCCTCCTTAGGCTGGCTGCCAGCTGAGCTAATTGTTCTGCAATGAGCAGGAGGACAGAGTTAAGCAGTAAGTGAACATGAATGAAGAGATTCCCATGATCATCGAGGCAGAATGTATGTTCTCTGCTACAGGAACTGACGGACTACACTACAGCACCTTCCTTTTGTACATTTCTATTTTAAAAGTTTATTACATATAAGATATTATCTTAGGACTACCAGTGGCAAACTGCATAGGCACACTGTGCAGAAAAAAACTGCAACTTTTTTCTGCAAAATACATTTAATGTTTATAGGTTGAAATTATTCAAATGTATATAGTTTACTTACATATGTCCTTATAATTTTCTATGTCATTTAAATTTCCACCATTAGTAAGAAACTTACTCTTTTAAGAGGCAGCAATTTCAGGAGTAAAAAAGCTCTCTTCATTACTATGTGTTAATCCTGTCAAGATTCATTTTTGCAAGAAGGGAAAAGTATGAGGTCAGTTATGTATGCTGCCTGTTAAGTGCAGGCCTTCTTTTTCAAAGGAAAGAAACTCTCAAACTTGTGCTTATGAGCTCAGGTTTGATATATAATTGAACATTTTATGTTGATCTTTTCCTAAGGTAAATCAGCAGAACCTTTGCTCTTAATCAGGCACAGGATCAGCTTCCCATTCCTCAGGACAGTCTATGCTGGATATTCCCCTTTGCTCCCCCTTGCAGGCCACTGCTACAGCAGCATAAAAGCAGTCCTCTCTTTCCATAATGTTTCTCTTCTAGACTTCAAATCCATCTTCCAAGAATGCTTTAGAAATAACTTTCTCTGGATACAGCCACACACAACTCCATATGACATTTGCTTTGAAGTCTGCAGGACTTGGAAAGACTAGTTAATTTCTATCCACAGCTGAGAAATACTAAGATGATGTGGGATGGGGTGCTGGGTGGGTTAGATGCCATATTAAAATAGGAATTATAGCCAGCAGATATACAAGGAATAACTCTCTGCAAGCAAAGTCTGAGGAGCTGAACTTCACTTAGAGCTGTCTTTAAGATGACAAGATTCCAAGAACCCACTTGGATTGATTTCTATTCCCATGTTTTTCTCTCTTTTTAATAGGCCAGCATGGACAATTATAAGAGTTTTCAAGAGGGGTGCAATGAAGACAGTCTAGATTTTCCCCATACCAGTGCCTTCACTGTTAATTCTGATGGTTAAGAATAAATTACAAGCACCAAATCTGATTTCACTATAATCCTTCTCAATATTACTGTGTCTTTCAGGAGACCACTTTAAAAGGCCTTTTTACCCTGTTGAGCAGTATCAAGAATAGTGACAACTACTGGAAATTTTTAAATCATGAGCAGCAATTTCATGCTGTAAACTCTTAACATTACAGAGGCATAATATCCCAAAAAACATCTTCAACAGCAAGTACTGAAAAGTTTCTTTTGTGTTTACAGGGCAGTATAAATGTCTCAACTCAGTAAATTCCATGCACCCAACCATATTAGAAAAGCTTCAGATTTCTCTGTGTGTCAAGAACTCAGAAAATATAATTAGGGTTTTCAGTATCTCTCTATTGCTTTAATTTTAAGATATGTCATCTCCAGAAAGCCTCTCTCTGCACTCTTCTTTTTACTTATTTTGCATAGTTAGTTTGCTGCGATCTAACAGTGGGTACAAAAGGCCTTCAGTGAAGCTTGAATACTTTTATGTATGCAAACATAGTAAGCAATTTGAATACAAAATGCATGTATTTCACACAAATACTCTGGTCCATGGCCTGCTTATCACTGCAATAGTGTGGAATCATCAGGTAGTTCAATGAGGTTACAAAATATATATAAAAAAGGGACTTCCTCATGCTGTGTTCACATTCGTATGTGGAAACATTTTCCACCAGGTTCCCTGCTGAGGCCATGCAATTTGTTCTGGGTAAGCATGGGGAAAATCTTGGTTGCCTCCACAGAAACAGACCCCAATATAAATGCACAAGAAACATCAAATACTTTTTAACCTATTTACCTTGCATGACTCTCATGCAAACTTGCTTAATGTGGTGATCACTTGGTTCTTTTCCCTAGGATTAAAAAAAGAGAGTTTTAATAAAACAGTTGATGCCACACTTATATTTTATAAGCGTGCCTGGTGCAAAAAAATGCTGGCCAGTTGTCACAGTTTAACTCCAGTGGCAAAACACCACACAGCTGCTCACACCCACAGCCCCCACCCATGGGATGGGGGAAGAAAAAAGAAGTTTTAGAAATGGAAAGAAGGAGGAGGGGTTGGAAGAAGGGGAAGAGGAAGAAGAAGAAAATAAAATACAAAACAGACAATGATAATGCAAGTGATACAAATGAAAGCAGTTGCTCACCACTCCCACAAGTTTTCCCTGGTTACACTGCTGAGCATGATGCCATATGGTGTGGGATATCCCTTTGGTTAGTTAGGGTCAGCTCTCCCAGCTGTGTCTCCCCTCCCCAATTTTTTGTGCATCTCCAGCATACTCGCTGATGGGGCAGTGTAAAGAGCAGAGGAGGCTTTGATTCTATTCAAACAGTGTTCATGAGTAACTGAAACATCACAGAATGGCTTGGGTTGGAAGGGATCCTCGAAACCATCTAGCTCCAACCCCCCTTCAACATGACCTTGAACCCTTCCAGGGACAGAGCATCCACAGCTTCCCTGGGTGACCTATTAGTATGTCACTATTCTTGCAGTGAAGAATTTCTTCCTAATATCTAATCTAAATCTATGCTATTTCACTTTTAAGCCCTTACCCTTTTTCCTGTTCCTGTCAGCGTGCTATAAAGATTATTTTCAGCACAAATCCAAAACATAACCCCATACAAGCCACTATGAAGAAACTTAAACATATCTAACCAAAACCAATCCATGACTCACTAAAAGGTGTTCCAGCTCCTGCCAGTGCAACTATTCCAGCTGATGTCAACTTAACTAGCAAGGTAAAGTCTGTGAGTGATGCTTCTTTGTATCAAACATGGTTTGGTTTCATGCACACTACAGGGGTGGGGCGGGCATAAGAGAACAGAGCTGAACTGAAAGCTGGAGGCCCAAGGACGTAACTGTGTACAACCCAAGATTGCTCTGGTGTACACCTGTGTCTGATGAGAGGCACACTGTACTTCAGACTGCTGTGGCACTTCAGTTTGGCGTGTGTACATGCAAAACAAGGAGTGGTGTGAGTGACAGATAAAGGTTCAAAAGATACCAACTACATGAAAACAGTTCTTACAGCTGGCCCTTCGCTGCCAGGCAGGCCTGGGGCACCCTGCTCCCCCTGCAAGCCTCGCGGTCCAGGTGAGCCTCGTGGCCCTTCCATGCCAGGCAGGCCCCGACTTCCCTCAGGCCCACGGGAACCAGGGTCTCCAGGATTACCAACCTGACAATGAAAGAGAGGAATTTCAGTGGACTGCTATACTAGTGATAGATTCATTCTGACATATCAAAATGGCGACAGGAGCTATCCACAAATGCAAAGAAATGAGTCCTGAAATGCAGTTGTTGAATAAAGGGGGTTTTTTTAATAAGCAACTGGAGTCAGTAGTTGCATGAATTTTAAGAGGTCTATATTCTTCACTTAAAGGGGAGAAGTGGAAAAATAATTATTCTGTCAAAATAGATAAATCAGAATTAATAGTGACATGCTCAAGATGGTTCTCTGCCCTCGTGCATGTCAACATGGAACATTTCTAGACACTAAGTGCTGCTTAAGGTACAAAAATTCCAGCTCTCTGCTTGCTCCAAATGCCTTTCATGTCCTTCTGTAGAGAGTACCACGGTATGAGTCTCTACTGTGTACCCCAGGCTGTTCGGGGACACAGATTTTTGCTTTGTTTACTCTGTCAGAGCCAGAGCTAGTTCAAGTGCCTCTGCTTGAGTTTGCTGGCAGAGGAGAAGGAACATCCTCACACAAACTGACATTGACAAACTGCCTGAACAGATGCAGTGCCATGATTTCGCTCAGGGAAGGGGTAGAAAGAGCTGTTCTGAGCTCTGGGGAATGAAAGGATTGATGCGACTATGTCAATATGTCCACTTAAGTACACTGAATAAACAAAGCTACAGCTTCTGCTCCAGTAAATTTACTAAGAGTTATTAAATATCATGCGGAGTGAGACCTATGCCAGCAAGCACTTCTGAATTATTGTATTTGGTTTGAGTGGCAATGTTCTGGTAGCAGGGGGTCTACAGGGGTGGCTTCTCTGAGAAGCTGCCAAAACCTTCCCCCATGTCCAGCAGAGCCAACGCCAGCCAGCTCCAAGGCAGACCCGCTGGCCAATGCCAAACCAATCAGTGAGGTTAGTAAAGCCTCTGGGATAACGTATTTAAGGAGGGAAAAAATATTGCCTAGAAATAATTGCAGACAGAGAAGAGCAGGGTGAGAATATGTGAAATTAACAGCTCTGCAGACAGCGAGATCAGTGCAGAAAGAGGGGGAGGAGGTGCTCCCCCATTGTTTTATTTCCCATTATGCTACTCTGACTCTGATTGGTAATAAATCAGTTCGTTTCCCCAAGTCTCTTTCGCCCGTGACCATGGTGAGGAATCTCTCCCTGCCCTTATCTGGGCCCATGAGGTTTTTGTTATATTTTCTTTTCCCAGCCAGCTGAGGAAGGGAGGGACAGCGTGGCTTTGGTGTACACCTGGTGCCCAGCCAGGGTCAAACCACCACAGTTGCTTTCAACACAAGTTAATTTACTTCTATTAATCAATAGTAGTACTAACAAAGAAAAATAACACGCAAAATAAAAAAAAAAGAAAAAGCCACGCAACAAAACCCAAAAAAAGCAGGGAAAAAAACCGCCTACATACTCAAGACTTCCCAAATCTACTGGGGAAAAAAAAATAGCAACACTCGCTGAAAGAGTTGCCGAAGAACAAATTACTCAGCTGTGGCATCAGTTAAATCCACAAGATGGAGCCATTTCGGTTCCAGCTGTGCTGCATCCCAGACAGTCGATTGCTGTCCCTATCAGAAGAAAACCCAAGGAACATGCTTCGATAGATGTATTAAGAATACAGAATAATTGCTTTTATGGACTATACAACCGGGAAGCCATCATTCCTTTCTTCCCCAGCCTGGTGAATTATCAGGTTCCCAGAGAGATCACTCATTCCTGTGAAGGTACTCCCTGGGATGACAAGCCCTATAGGGTCTCATCAAGACAAGAGGATTTTAAAAACCTAGGTGGATAAAATTATGGGTTTCTCTTCTACTCTATCTCTTCCTCATGTCCTTCATGTAGGATCTTCATCAGCAGTAAGCACCCTTTAGCTTGCATTTGCTTAGCCCCACTGTTACCCCAACACAAAACAAGCACAGTTTTTTTGTTATGTTAAGCCTCAGTTCCCCATAGGCAGAACTGTTGGTATTTCAGTATCACAGCCCATACTGTCAGATGCTGTAACAATCCAACTCTTCAGTGATCCTGAAATAAGAGAATGAGTTCAGCTCTCCAGTTATTTTTTTATGTGACATACAAGATTCTGCTCCTTCCACATCAAAGTTATCATTTTGCAGTAAAACAAAACAAAATACAATAAAACAAAACAAAATAAAATAAAAATAAAATAAAAATAGAATACAAA